>APFE031703598.1:34616-78751 GCA_000404065.3 Pinus taeda | reverse complement strand
CAGAACTGGTCAAAATTGGACCATACAGACTGCTCCATGCTGAGGGTGCGATGCATCTCACCTGCTACACATAGAGGGTGTGATGCATACTGAAAACCCCTTCTGTAGGGTGCGATGAGCGGGAGCAAACAAATGGTAGAGGCAGTTTGCTAGGTGGAAACCCAGAGAATCTTCTAGAAACTGCTCATATGACACTTACCTCTCTGAATTTTCCCAAGGATGAGTAAGAGATCATGAAATCTCCAAGTGGAACCAAGAACTATAAGAGAAATGACACTAATCAAAATCCCAGAAGCTGACTCACCCCCCTGCAAATATCTATATATGGATCCCTCATCCTAGAGATCCAGAGGCTGGAATTTTGTATTTTGTAAGGAAGTGTTGTTGATTTCTCTGTGAAGCATTGTATTGTTGGATGATCCAGTCTTTACATGAGGTGAAGAGGGATTTCATGCTGGGAGGATGGTGCTAGATCAAATAGCTAGGTTGTAATCCTCTCTTCTACTACTTCTATCAATAAAGCTATTTGAGTTTTCCTCCATATACTTGTATATCTCTTAATCGTGTATTTGTGTATGCATTTGTATGGTTAATGTACATCTGATCCTATATTGTTTATGGTTATAGATCTCTATGCTTTGATGGTATTTTACTGCTTTGACTCTACAGGTGTTCTTTGAAGCGGGACAAGTGAGAAAGGAGTAGCGAAAGCTCTATCAAGGGAGGGAGGAAACAAGCAAGGAGCCAAGTGAAAGACTGAGGTTGGTACTCTCTTCTTCTCTCTCATCTATCTCTCATAAAGGAAAACACAAGTAACTTTGAATTGTTTGTTTCTAAGATAGCTACCTATCTTAATGGGACTAGCAGCTCTGAATGGACACTAGTTTTCTCGGAAACAGTGTGCCCCAACAAAAACCACCTCCACAAAGTCAAGTGTATGCCCAACAAAGTACTAACAATCACCCTAACCCTAAGAGAATGAATAGGGGGAAAGATAACCAAAACCCGCAGCCTCAAGGAAACCAAGGAAATCAAGGTCCACAACCTAATTCCCCTAAAGGTGACTAGCCTAATCCCGCAACCCAAGGACAGGGCGAACAACTTGTTGTACTATTCAACAACCCCCCATTTATTGATTTAATAGTTAATATTCTATTGATAAATGGGGACCCTTTATCAAAAATTCTCCAAAAAAACTTAACACTTACGCACTTCCTTTTTAATTTATTAGAACTAAATTTATAAATAAACATAAGGTATCAAGCCAAATCCATTTTTGACTAGCTATTCTCGCTTTATCGCATATCGCCGGATCATGTGTGTCAAAGGTTAATTAAAAATTGGGATTTGCGAAATTACGATAAGAGGGACCACCATAATAGACTTATGGTATCATTAAAATTTTCATTAAAACTAAGGCTTAAATTATTTCTTACAAAATAAAGTACCTATCACAATTGCATAGTGGCATTCACAAAAGCACAAACAAGCAAAACCTTCAAAATACACGATTTGTGATATTACGACATAACGAGCCAAACAGTCATCATATCACAGCACTTACAAAATTTCCAAGTTTCGAAATACGATATGCCCTAGACCCAATGGAAGTATGCAATAATTATTATAACCTTGGTTAGGTCCGATGCATAGTAAAAGGTCACATTATGCAATAAGTATTCATTCAAGAAAAATGCACTCAAAACGATAAAAGGTATGCAACTCACATCACATGTCACAAAATTCTAAACAGCTTTGAAATAACGCATAACCGAAAGTGCGATGTTGCGATAATCTTTATTGCAATTGCATGATCAGCATTTCACACTTTAAACTCATCAACTTGAATTTTTCTTACATATTTGCAATGTGATGGCTTAAATGAATAATAAAAGAAATAATTTAAGATCTTAGTGCATATTTAATGAGTTTTAATGGCATTTATGTTTAAAACAGCTCGATGTGATTTGATATCTTTCATCTGCATTTTCGAATAAAAGCTTCTTCCTTATCACCTTTTGGAATTAACTGTATCATTGCATTTTCACTGTCATTTTTGCTTTGTGTTTATCCAATAATCTCCATTGCTCAATTTTAGGGAACCTCCAAAGAAAACAACATTTGAAAGGATGGCAAAGAATGGAAAAGTTATTGCATCTGAGAAATCGTACATGATACCACTCTTCTCCGATACCACTTGTAGCAAAGATGGAGGAGCCACATCATGGGAAGTTATGTATAACATACTGGAAGAAGAGAAACCCAATCCACCAGAAACGAAGGTGACAGTTGATGTCGAAGAATCATCTGACACTTCCTACTTTGAGGCAGCATGTTCATTTTTACAAATAATCTACAAGGCCTAAGATATTACCATACACAGATATGGTAAAATAGGTGATTGATAATGTGAATATCTTAGACATAACTTTCAGAAATGCAAGGCATGAGATCATGGGGTCTTTCACACCAAACAACTTGAGTCATATGTACCATCTACCAAAGCCTTAAAATCTCTATGAAAAATATTTCCTTGATCATTTCGCCAAAGAGAACAAGGACCCATTGGACGTTACATAGACCTGGAGGTTAGGCTTAGGAAAATTCAAATAGAAGAAATATGGTATGTACCCAATTACATCCCTCTCTGCCCCACATAATTTCACAGTTGTGATGATGTTTAGATTATTTGGTAAATCTGATAGTACCAAAATTTCTATAGAGTGGCTTCCATTAATTGATGCAGTGGTTAACGCAATGATTATGAATTGGAGTTAGATTTTATCATACAATTCAGCTATGGCTATTAGGGAATATAGGAAAATGAGAAGTGTTTCCTCAAGAATTATCCCCCTTTTTATATGAGCGCTTATGTAATGGACGCTATTTGTTTTTGTTCTCAATTTCCAAACATGGGTTGGAAGTGGACTCTATAGAACCCTCTCCCCATCCATGTGTACCATAAAATCTTGTGGGAATCCCAATTCAATTCCCATTTTTATAAAATCTTCCTGGGCATTATGTTGCCTATTTATAAAACCATTTTTGATTAAAAAAAAATGGCCCCCAGGCTTTCTGTAGAAGCCAAGATAGACATATTTCCATTTGCAAGATGGTTCGGTGAAGAAACATTCACTTATGTCAGAGTTTTTGGGAGCATTGCAACTCCACATGTCCTCCCATATTATGTTCCAGACAAGCTATTGACCAGAGAGATAGCTTACCAAACAGTAGGGGAGGGTTTAACCAAAGCCCTGAGGGAGCAGAAGAAAGCCATTTGGCCAGCCTTTCCATTACAATGTGGCACTTTCACACTACATGACTATGGGCATGCAGTAAAAGAATTAGAGAATATTATGTCTCTAAAATTGGCCATAATTCTAGGGTGACAGTATGACCCAAATCAAGTTGCTAAAGACTTTACCACTATGGTTAAAGTCAAACAATTTACTCAAGAAGAGGATCCATTTGATGACCTCTCTCAAGGAGCTGAGACATTTGCACATTTCCTACATTTAGCATCATTACAGTTAAGTCGAGGTGATATTAATGATTTTCATGTATATAGGAATAAAATATTGTTAAAGGTCCAATTGGACCTATTACAAATTGAACCAATAAGAGAACCTACTCCTAGCGTGAGATTGGAGGGAAGTCCAAAAGAAAATTATAATGAGGAAACGCAAGAGAAATCAACTCACAAGTCAGAACAATCAGAGCAACAATCTCAGAATGTAGAAGGGAATTCTAATAAAGATTCTGAGAAAGATACAGAAGGAAATATTGTGGAAACGGCTGAACAGGCCTTGGCCAAGAAACAAACAGAGGTCGGCTCCACTTCAGCTCAAACAAGGAAGATTCCAGTCATTGACCTAGACAAGGAATGGGATTAATTCAATAAGAAGCTCCAAACAGGCACAAATCTTGAGAAAACATCTGAATTTCAAAGCCCCAAACAGACTCAGAACAAAGAAAATCTAGAGACAACAAAGCAAGGGTGTTGAAAAGTGTGCAACAAGAAATGCTTGTTGAGATTGCAACAAGATGATGGAGCTTAGTGAAAAGAGTCGTGTTCACTAAGTGGGCCCGCAGGCTATTTTTGGCGCAAGTCTATTTTTAGACTATGTCTATTTTTAGACATATGGATCATGTCTATGGATTGCAGGTTTTTGTTTATGGATGATTGATCAAGTTGGGAAAAATAGATGGACTTCTATTTTTAGATCACAGCGGAGTGACTGCTCAGTCTAAATATAGAACAGTCAAATATTATTAGCTCATAATAATATTTAGACTATAAACTTTGTCTTATTCTCTTGGAGCACTTCAGGATGAGCTACGGATGTGGTACATGTAGATCCTAGAAGGAAATATGTGGTTACCTATGGGATGACTAATATTTGCATGCAGGACTTCAGTTAGAACTCAAGTGAGTTGAGTTTAGTGGACTGGAGGTGCAGTTGATGGAGTTGTGTTCAGTTTAGCTTTGTTAAACTAGTTGTATTTAGTCTAACTGGAAAATAGACTAGAGATGAGTTGGGTGAATTAGTTATTAATAATTCACAAGTTATTAACTCATAATACAACTAATGAATACATCAGTTAACTCAGTTGCATGTCAGTGCATGTTCAGTCCAGCAGGGACAGGTGTTAGAGAATCAGATTGCTATCAGTTGTGACTATAGTTGTGCATCAGATCTTTCACAATCAAGGGATTGAGTATGCCAATGAGTTTGCCCACGTATTTTCCTACATTGTAGCTTGTGCTCACGTGATTTTGTCAAGTAAATATGTGGTTTCCTTGGAATTATCATCAGTTCTTGAGCAGGTATTGAGCAGCGGAGGCAGGCAAGCAGCGAAGGAGATTTGAGCCAGTGATTGATTCAGATCTGAGCTGTATTGTGTGTAACAGAGGTGGAGATGCTTGTGAGAAGTATTATGCTGTGTAATGTTACATGACTCAATCATTAATATACAGATAGTTGGGGTTTTTAGCGAGATGCTTTCCCCGGGATACATATTGTGTTAATGTGTGAATGCTCTTGATGTTTTATTGTTATTGATCCTGCTATATTGATGATCAACGTAGAGGAGCTTATGTATTGTGTATGTTTTCCGCAATAGTACATGATCAGGATAATCTCTGTTGAATATGTGTTAAATTATTCAAAATTTCTACAAAGGGGCTTCAAGCACTCAAGATATTGAGGTTATTCGGGCTTTTCCTACTTTCGAAATTGTCTTGAAAATTGAATAGATACCTCCATTAGATATATTTTACAATCCTACTCATAAGGTTGTAGTTAAAATACAAATAAAGAAGATGAAATTAGACACCACGACTGTTGCAACTCTAGAGAATGAATCAATGGATGTTGTGTGGAAAGACACTCTTGTTGACTCATCAAAAAACCTTACGAAGTTGTCACAGTTTGCAGGACCATATTCCACAATGACCATTGATAAAGCAACAGAAGTCTGAATGCTGCTAAAATAAAAAGAACAGAGAATTCCTCTTCTTGAACAACAATTAAAACAAGAGAAAACCAATCAGCAAGCAGAACAACAGGTAGCTCAGCTTCAAACGGAAATCAAGCAAATGAGGTTACAACACCAGGCAAGCATATCAAAAAAGGGCTCACAGATTCGCGAAATGCAGGCCATGGTGGATAGATTTAAATATAACCCTCAAATAGATGAGTTCATCAAAGAAGAAATCAAGCTAAATTCCTTATTAATACAGCAAGAAGAGATGTTCTGCCAGAAAATCTCATAGATCAATCCTTACTATGATACAAGTGATAAATTAACAAACCAAGTGATTAATATGAGGTTTAAATATGAAGAAATCCATAAAACTATTTCTAAATTTATTACCCGGAAGGAGTCTGATGAGGGAAGAAAGGTTGATCTACCAAAAATAGAAGAATCCCACAAAGACATTCTATTTACAAATTGGGATACATAATTAAAGCAAGCAGAAAGGGCAACAACGAAAAGAGAAGGTGAAACAAGTAGTATAATTGAAGCCGTTAATGAAAACCTCCACAGTGCCAACCTTTTCAAATAATGCATACCAAGATCTCTCACATATATCAAACAACTGGAACAACAATGGAAACAGACAGCTCAGACCAAGGAGGAAGCAATCAAACAACTAACCAAACTAGATTGGGAGACATACTCACAGTGTTTGGTAAAACCACATAGCCAGTGGATGACTCTGTGATGCTTAACTACCTCTGAACAAAAAATTGTGCCAGCTCTGTCAGATGCCATATTTGCAGGACAGTTAAAATTCAAAATCAGCCAGCTGCCTCAGCACAAACCAATGATTGACATTTGCAATCTCAAAGATCAAGTTAGCCAACTAAGATAGTTCAAGTTGAAAGAAGCTTGTCAATAATTTAATTCTATTTTTAGTTTTATTTTTGCTTACTCTGAGGAAGGTTGTTCGAAACCTCCTCATCTTTTTTTGTAATAATATATTTTTGAGGCATGTATTATAGTATTTAAACCCCTCTCATGCATTTAGAGAGAGGTCCAAAATTTTATCAAAAACTCTATTCAAGACGTTACAATTCTGTATTTTTTGGAAGGTTTTGATGAAATTATTGGAACATGATCTGTTTTTTTTAATATTGAGCATGCTCTACTGAAATTGCACTTATGTATTCTTAGAGTGTATTTGATTGGATGAAAGTGGATCAATATTGTTGAGCCCATGAGCAGGACCTTTCATATATGGTACTTTTATCGTATGATCGTGTTTTATTTATGCATTATAAATACTCTTTCTTTGATTGTCTTATGTATGAAAATCTGAGTTATAGTTCTGCATTATTGCACTTTTGCATGATGTTTCAGCTCTAGTTCTGTCTTAAGTACGTAAACAATTATTATATGTGATATAGTTTTCTCAATGTTTTGTCTAACTATTTATCCAAAACAATTATCATGAACAATTTCATTTCTTTTGGTAGTTGAATGATATTTATTACAAATTTCTTAGAGACATCTTTGTAGATTGCATATCTTAGTTTATTCCCGAGTATATTTATAGTTAGATAATGTTAGATTAAATATATATGCATGTGTTTATTATTTAAATTATAATATACTTAGTTGAACAATTCTCCATTATATCTTATATCACCCCAAAAACGTTATCAAATCAATCCTATCTAGGAAACTGGTCCCATTATCCCTAGTCGAAGCCACTATACCAAACGAAAAAGGAGTTTATTTTAAGGTCCGAACTAGTTGGTTATCCCCCATCTTGTCACAGCAAATTTCGAGGCTTCAACATTTTGGCGCTAGAAGGATGGCCTAACTATGAATGGAAAGAAAATATAAATCAAAAAGCCATTCTAAGAGTAAAACTGCCTTGCCACCACCTCTGACTTCTCTGTCACATTCCAAATCCCCAAATCCTAAACGAAATATTTACAATCCACTAGTGTTTCCCCAAGGATATCAGATCAACCTTCTTCTGTAGAAACTCCCAAAGTTTAGTCTTTAATTCACAAGTTACAAGGGATTTCTCTGTCTCAAGAAGAATCTGAATTATCTCAAGCAAGTGTGTCTTCTCATTTTCTTTCCTCTAGAAGATTAACTAGATCACAGAGTGAAAATTTTGGAATTCCTCCATTTGAATTTCCTCTATCTCCTCCTCAAAGGAAAACCAAGATAGCAAACTCTGAAACTCATAGTGAGATTCTTTCATTATCACCGAAAACACCCTCATTCATTTCATTATCTTCATCTCAAAATCAATCATCCACCTCACTGTCTCAAATTGTGATTTGCACTGGTACATGACCACAATCCTCCCCTACCCAATCACCTTCAACCACTAGTACATCTTCTTCTACACAAATACCCATAATGGCTCAAACACTGTGGAAAAATCCACATTTTGTTCAAATGGCAGGCCCATTGCATCCATTACCTACTCATCCATTGAAATGGTTGCCAAAATTCAATCTCAATGATGGTCTTCCTGTCGAAAAACACATAAACAACTTCATGTTGTCCATAAATCTAATTGGAGTTGTATAAGAAGACATAGTTGTATGATTATTCCCTTACACTTTTCAAGGATCAATAGGATCCTGGTACTTTTCATTACCATCAGGTTCTATTAATAGTTGGAATGTGTTTCAGGAACAGTTCCTAACCAAGTTTTACAGAATTCTATGGAAATGCGAAGTGTATTTAGAATAATGGATTCCAAACACTTCTTTAGATGTACATAATATGGTTGTGCAAGATTTTAATGATGTGGTTTGCCATTTTTTGTTGTGGAGTGCCATTGTGTTCCAAGTTCTCAAATATGAAATTGTGGAGTGTTGAATTCTTGAATACCTATTTAAGAACTTCGAACACAATGGCGCTCCACAACCTCATCTAACTAGGGGGCATCATTCCCACCCGATCAGTCCCATCCATCGTCGTAATGCTTGAGGGCATGATGGCATCCCTACCCACATTATCACTTAATTACCATAAGTCTTGGCCTAGACCCCAACGATCTAGGTATGGTCAATTATGCTTTAAATCCTTGGATAGTTTGTCATACCGACCTCTCTGACAAGTCATATACACATCACATATCATAGATGCTTGATACCATATCTTCAAATATTCTACTCTATGTGATACTAAGCTTACCACCCAATCCCCATGTTTGACTTGGTGGGCAAGGATGATCCTAGACCTTGTCTAGTAGTTCATTCCTGCATTCCTTTCTTACCTTAATTCTTCACCAGGAACCATCCTTCCAAGAAGAATTAGCACCATTTTCATACAACTAAGGCCACCTACCTGAAAGTCACAGATATGAATTCTGACGATTCTTTTTTTGCTACATGCTCGCCAAGGTTTACGACCTTCTCTACTTCTTTCAAAATTCTCCAACAATTCAATGTGCAAATGAATTTGATTTGGGGGCAAGAAACCCTTTTATAGGAAAAAAACCTAGTTTTTTTTGTCACCCATTGCCGCCAAACCATAGCTCGATCTGACAAACCATCAACACTATTGGAAAGTTCTCACCAAGATCTATAATGGGTCTCTCTCTATTTTTTGTAATTTGAAACTTCACCAGGAAGCCATATTTTTACATGAAGTCTCACTTTGTCACCTCTCAAAATTGAATTTCTTAATATGAGGTGCTTGAAATATGGTACCACTTTACCTTGGAACTTTTTGACTCACATGTCGATTTTCATCATTATTAACCATTATTTACTCATGTTTTTATGGTCCCCTCTGGGCCTCCCCCATATGGCAGCATCATCATGAGTCACCCTTGTTTAGAGAATCTAAGATGATTCACACTTGCATCCATGGCATCTGTTCCGAGTCACATTGAGTCTTGTTACAGTGTAACATCCATCTTTGCATCACATTCATCCCACCTTGCTCATGTTTTTCCTCCAAATATATTGATCTGTCTTTGAAAATCCTCCGTATGAGTAATTGACCATCCCCTATGGAATTGAGTCAAACACTTCCATGTAAACTATGCATATTATTCTCTGATAAGGGAATTTGTTAGTCCACCTCTCATCTTGTCTCCTTCCATCATCATCCATGGTTTCAGTCCATCAATCACATTGCTATGCTCCTCGAGCCTTTGTTGAGGAATTATCATTGCCTCAACTCTAGATGGCCATCTTTTGTCGACTTCAACACATTTATTCTAGGAGAGTATTTTAGAGGGTTGTGTATCTTGGTTCCATCTTCCATCATTTTATGGTGCCTTGAATAAAGCAAATGGAATCCTCATTTCCCTTTGAATTGTTTCTTTCTCGTGTGCTTGACTCCAACTCATTATCACACAATCGAGAATTGTACATTTGATGATCCATTGATCCAAAAATTGTACCAACTTTTCTGAGGTGTGTGTGAGATGCTTCAAAACTCATGAGAGGGTGGCCCTTTATGTATCCCCCCACATGCTCGGATAACAACAACTTATGATACAACCTCAGATGCAGTTCCATAGATTTGACTGGCTCAGTTCCTTCTACTTGCAATGCCCACAACATGCATGTCTTATTCAAATGACCCATTCATATCTTCAAAGCCCTTTCCTACTCAATAGGGCTTCTTTGGTTGTGATCCCCCCTCATCATGTCAACTTGAGGGAAATTATGTCTCATGTACTCACATCAACATATGTTATTGTATTCATTCCCGCCCTATGTTTTTCTAGGCACATTATGTATATGGGACTCATCGTATCATTGTATCACTTTCTAGACCATTGATACCAACATATCATGTATCATGTAATTTGTTGCTCATAGCCACATTGTTGGGTGCATCATTATTATTTTTACTCAGTTATCTCGGTGAGTATGGGTATGATATCCCTTATCTCATTTGAGATCATGTACTCCAAAGAAAAGGAAGACTTATATCAGATTAGTAGGTCTCGCCCCCTCCATTATCAATCCTTCCTTGTCTTGCTTCAACTCTCTCTCTCTCTCTCTCTCTCCCCCCCACCTTCAGTTTCTCATGAAAGTGAAATCTACAATGTATTTCATTTATATGATTTTCTCCTAACACTCTTACGTTGCAGGGCAATCTGTTATCACCAAAAAATGATCGCCTAGCCATTTCTTCCTAGTTTGACCGAAATACACCATTTAGGATTAAGTTTTCCATAGTAAGTTCACTTTCACCATAGAAAAAAATTTAGTAAACCACTTTATTAAATTATTTCTCATTAAAATTCAAAAACCGCATGAGAATAATTTAATAAATCATTATTTATTTATTTATTTTTGTCTAGAAATATTTATTAAATTATTATTTCTTAATTAATTTTGACTTAATCACCTTGGAATATTTAAATAAATCACTATTTATTTATTATTCCTTATTTATTCCATATTTTCCTTATGAGATCATTATTAAACCACTATCTAATAATTATTTCTTTCTTAATTCTCACAAAGTGATTAATAAATCATTTTTATTTAACCACTTTCTAAATAAAGATATTTAACCATTTTGAACATCTTTTCCCTCTCCAAAAAATCTAATAAAGTATTCCTAATGGTTAGATTTTTATTTGGTCAATTATATTTTATTATTTTCCAATTCCTAATTTAGCTCAATATTTTGTTATAAATAAGAGGTTTTTCCATTCATTCTTCACCATGTTCATTATCATCGTCACTATAATCATCTTATGGAATTTAAGATCCCACTTGAGTTTCATATTGCTTTTGGGTTTTATGCATATTGAGAGAAAGAAATAGATCGGTGAAGCACAAGGGCATCAAAAGGATCCATCCCACAGAGGGGGTTCTATAGACCCATGTTGTAAATATTTCTCATAGGGTGTTTTAGTAAAATCATTATCCATTTGAAATCTTCCATTGGGTACTACATTGTTTATTTCTTATTGTTATATGTTTTCAGTTGCATATGATCTTTTTGCTACAGGTTTTTCTTATTTAGTCATTGCAAATTTGAAGCATAAACAACAATATTGTTTTGTTAGGGTTACTTGTCACTAGTGACTTAAGTGAAGCATTTTTAGTATACTTGCTAAGAATTTTCATACTAACAATTTTGATATTTTTGTGATGCATATGAGAGATAATTTTATCTATGTTGGCATTTTTCTTTTGGATGTCTTAGGGATATGCAAAACTAGAATGGAATCAAACCAACTTCTAATAAGCCAACATTGACTTCAAAAATGGCCTACACGTGATTCCTTATGTACAACTCTAAAGCTTGTGTGTCTGATATCCAATGTGGTTTCATCCTACTTATATCATTTTTGTGATGTTGAATTAATTATGTGGCATTTAGAACTTTCTTTCCACTATTTCAAACTTTAGAGCTAGCTAGGAGCGCTTCCCAGCTACACTAAACACTCCAATGAATCTACATATGAGAAATCATATGCTCACCTTCAAATTCTCTTATCAATATCTACTTTACTTCCTACATTACCAAAAGTGTTAAGCCTTAGAACATTCTATCCCTTACCCTATATGTCTTGAGTTTTCAGGAAAACTTGAGAGGGTTTTATGTTTGTCCAATCAAGCACAATTCCCTATGACATGGTAAATTGGTCATTGAGTATGACACTAAAATAGCATGCCCAAATTATCCACATGGTAGGTCATAGGTAAGGTTCACAATGAAATACTTTGATCCTTGTTCCATGCCATACATCACTAAATCTAGAAGAGAGGAGCTAGCTTACTATCCAATTGAGGATGTTTAGTGTACATAGTATATCTATGTATAACCCACCCTATTTCATATTTAATTTTATACATTTTCATTTCTTTTTTAGTAAAAATAATAATAAAATAATATTGTAGAGGTCATCATGAATGGATTTTCACATACAAATATAGATAGCTATTTGTGAGACAAATAATGATTGCATTGCATAACATTTTTCATTTCTCTTTGGTCTTAACTCAAATTTCACCATAGAAACTCCTCCATCCTTTATTTATTTGTGCCATGGTTTGTTACTAATATAAAATGGGATAGTGGACATATTTTGTTTACATTCACAAAAATCTATATCAAGTTATTTATTCAATGAAAAAATATGACACATATAAATACATCAACCATTGACTTCTGATAGAAAAACTATATTCCACACTTAACAAATTGTTGATAAAATATCTCTACTACACACTTAAATAGGAGTTAACTAGTTGGAGAAGATATCTTATGATCCAACCAGATCTAAAAGTCTCATAATTAATAGAAGAAAACTACTCATGTAGAGATAAAATCTGCATCACAATAATCTATACTTGACAAACCACAACTTTATTGTATGATGAAGAATCACACCTTAATCAATAAGACACTGAGTCAATAATTCCAACACCCTCATTTAATGAGTACTTGTCCCAATCTTTGTTGGGTAACATATTCATCAACATATTTATCCATTTCAAATACTTACAAGCTACAAACTCCATCAATTTGTTGCCTTATATTCATCTAAAAAGTATATCCTTCTCATTGTAACCCAAGTGTCCTAATATCATTGGACATCCTTAGCACTTGTAATGTCTCATAACCTTTATAAAGGTATGATTTCAACTTCCAGATCTTGGATCACTTGTGAACTATTAGATAAAAATCTCCACATGAACCCCAATGACATATAATATCTCTTATCCTTGAGCATATTAGACTATCAATCCTAAACCATCCATCTTAATTGAACATAAAAATTCCCCCTCTGACTTTGGAGATACAATTTCATTTTTCCATGACCTATTTCACCTCCAAATTTGGAGAATCATCATTATTTACTTCATAAACAAATGATAATTCTAATACATTTGTAATAATTAACAAAATATTTTCTACTGAAAAAATTATAACTATTTTCTCGAAACAAAATTCCATCCACATTTTCTTTCACATCTAAGACCATATTTGGGAAGGATATTGAACTTCTCAAAACCCTTTGCAAGGAGTATTCCCATTCTTAGGTGTAATTCTTGGCCCATTCAAACCTCAATTTTGATGGTAACATCCTTTGTATTTGATGAGGGAAAGAAAATGGAGGTGCTCATCACGAGCACCAATGCCTTAAATAGAAATAACATTCCATACTTTAAATGACAAAGCATCGAGAATGATGTTATTTTTTATAGCATCGAAGGTGTTCTAGTCTCGAAACTTTGTGGAGAGGCTAAAACATAGGAGTCCTCCATAACCGAGAAATTGTTTTTGGAAATTCCACCTAGAAGTGTCTCAATTAGAATATTAGTCTATTTTTAATATTTCCTAAGACTAAACTTAGGAAAAGGGGTTAACTAATCATAATTAATTGAGAAATGTGTGAATAATCTAAAAACTCACACAAATCGACCCAGATATGATCTTGGCCCTTGATTAAGTTTTAATCTTAGTCGTTGGAGTCCCAACAAAAGATTATAAGAAGAAGTCGATGGGTAGATAGAGAACATAAATAATTGAGATTGATTTCCTTAGGTAGTTCAATTTTCAAGAGAGCAGTAATAGTTGTTGGAAGAGTTTGAGCCAGAAAAGGGAAGCGTAGAGGGGTAGAGACAGTGAGTCCAAAGGAACTTTCTAGTTCTGGAGAGTCAGAAAGAGGAGGTTGATATTTTCTCCAGGAAGCTACGCAAAGCCAGCATAAAGCCTAAAGAGGGAAATTCCATCCAACTAAAAAGAAAGGTGTTTTTAGTTCTAGAGGATGGGAAATTTTTTTAGGCATGACAGTTAGATTCACAGTCGATTTAGGCAACATGTGTGGTAGACATCTCTAGAGTGACGTAGAGCCAGCACAGGCCCAGTTGGACGGCTAGCTTTTCAGTGGTAGTCAAGTGTTGGAATTGCTCGGAGAGAGGGTAATTTCCCTTAAATAATTTTTGTGAGTTTTCCTCTTTGATAGATTTGCCAGTTTGGTGATATTTATTGTACTCAAAATTTCTCATTGTTGCTTAATAATAAAAACCCTTAGTTGTTGCACTGGTTTTCCCATTTTGGGTTTTTCCAGGAGATTTAGTCCAAAAATAATGTGGCAATTTTTATGTGTGCATGCTAGCATATTTCTCAGTTTCTAGCCATAATAATAAACTGTTAATTTAATTGACGGTTAGAAGAAATAATTCCATTTGTTGCAATAGTATTTCAATAGAGAAATTTTTTACATGGTATCAGAAGGTTTTTTATCAGACGGGGAAGCTCAAAAGCTGATATGAACTTAAACAAGAATGCAACAACTTACAGATATAATCATAAACATGGATATGAAATATAAAAACACTTCATTTCATTAATAGAAAAATATTGAACTATGCTTACAAACAGAATGGAAATAAGATGCCTCTGAACTGTGTTACAATGAGGCTCAATGGCCTATTTATTATTGGAAAACATGATAAAACCCTAAACAACCAAAACCCTAACCCCAGGAGATGTAACACCAAGACTTTGTGGGGACCCGTTGGGGTTAACTGGGTGGCCAACTTCCCGAGGTCGTAACTTGGTCGTATTATCTCTATTTAGCGCATATAATACCTTGTTGGAAAGGTCTCTCTGTGTCTTACAGGTTTCACCATATGCCCCTACCTATGGAAATGGGCCTACTTTGGACCCCATAAAAACATCGTTTAGGGGGTTAAAACTTCTCCGGAAGTTCACGACCCGAAAAACTACTAACAATAGTAAATGTTTAAATGAACAAGGAAACAAATGAAACTGACTAGGGGATCTAGGTGGAATAGGAGGGTGGCAACAAATATCCACCTAGATCATTCCTCCCCCCTTAGGACGCAATGGTCCCCATTGCGTGTAGAGCTTCCATGAGGTGATTGAACCTAATCCCTAGCGAACCACTAGCCCTGGTGAATGAGCTGGCCTACTTTGAAAACTTGATATAGTTGTATCCTCTGTTGGAAAGTGTTCTTGATCTTTATGTCCATGATTTGATCAGTTGTGGCTTGTTCCATGTAGTCCGGGTTGAGCTTTGTTAGTGTGAATTATTTTTCAATGCCCGATGTGTCCAACAATGGTGGAAAGTATGGCCGAAGGTGATCTACATATAACACTAGTTGCAGACAAAGGAATGGTGGGATGCAGATCTTGAAGGCATTGTCACCGATAGCCTTGGTGATGATGTATGGCCCATATCAAAGTGGGTGAAGCTTGTGGTGGGGTCCAGCAAGGCGCTCCTTCTACAAATGTAGCCAAACTTTGTCACCCACCTAGAACTTGTGCGGCACTCGATGTTGATCATGGCAATGCTTCTAACTACAATTGACTCTATCCAATATATCATGGATCTATTGGGGGATGTGTTCAATGTGTTCAATGAAGTTATTAGACCTTTCAGCTTCAAACTGAACATGATTTGAATCTACCTGAGGGGATACAAATTGTATGGCCACATCAATGGGGCATAATGGCTTAAATTGTAGCCCTACCTGAAAGGGGTTGTGGCATGTTGAGCTATGGATAGATTTGTTGTAGTTGTGTTGGACATAAGGGAGACTTTCATCCCATGTGCGTGGATTCTTCGATTTATACATGTGAAGAATGTGTATGATCATCTTGTTGACAACCTCTATTTGGACATTAGTTTGGGGATGGAAAGTCGTGGACTTAGTAAGTTTTGTATTCAGCATCAACCAGAGACTTAACCAAAATGCACTCAAAAATATGTTGTCCCAATCTGATACAATGGACTGTGGGATCCCAAAGTGTACCTATACTCGCTCAAAGAATAGCTTAGCAGTGGCCTCTATTGTGATACTCTTCTTGCAGGCCACCATGATAGCCATCTTCGAGAATCTGTCGACAACCACAAAAATGCAATCATTGTCATGCTTAGTAGAAGGAAGGCTCGACATGTAATCCATGGAGACAGATACACAAGGTCATCTAGGAGTAGGTAGAGGAGTATACAAGCCTTGCTTCTTGATGATTGGTTTGGAAATGGCGCAGGCTGTGATGTACTTCCCAACGTCCTAACAAAGTTTCAACCAATAAAAATACTTCTGCAATACTGACACTATTTTCTCTACTCCAAAATGTTGAGTGACCTAACTATAGTGCGCCTCCCAAATTATCTTAGCACGCTCACTTGAAGGAAGACAGATGTGTCCCAAGTGGCATAACAGTGCATCCTAAAGGTGAAAATTTGGCACTGTCTTCCCTTCCAAGAGTGTTTGGTATATGCTGCCAAATTCTAGATCACTCTTGTAAAGATGCAGCCACCCTGATGTCTCGTGCCCACAGGAGTCGAGCACAGTGATCAGCGCCATGACCGATGGTTGGCTGAGGAAATCAACAACATTATTAGTGTTTCCCTTCTTATACTTAATGTTCAAATGGAACTGTTGCAAATAGGTGGACCATTTCTGATAACAATCATTCTGAAACTTCCCTTGTGCCTGTATGAACTATAGAGGTTGGTGGTCTATGTGGATGACCGTTTCCTTCCCCATAATAAAATGCTTCCATTTACGACAAGCCTACACAATGGAATACATTTCTCTATCATAAGTGGGGTACTTTTGGACTATATCTGAAAGTGTCACACTATGGTAATCCATTGGATGCCCATGCTCAGTAAGAACCACACCAATAGCATAGTCGGAGGCATTTGTCTCAATCTCAAATGGTTGTTGCGGGTCTCGTAATGTGATCACTGGTGTAGAACAAAGGCGATTCTATAACTTAGAGAATGCTTGTTGTTGGGTTTCCAACCAAAAACAATTTTCTTTTTCTCTACCCTTGGTGACTTGAATTAAAGGCCAAGTGATATGAGAGAACCCAAACACGAACCTACGGTAGAATTTGGAAAGACCCAAGAAGTTGTGGATCTTTGTTATGGTGGTTGGGGCTAGCCAATCTCGAATGACTTGTATCTTGGATGGGTCCACATGTACACCCTACTCCTCAATGATGTACCCCAGATATTGAACTTGGGTTAGGCCAAAGGTGTATTTCTCCAAGTTAGTACACAACGTGTGTTGGCACAGGGTTTCAATCGAATATGGTGGAGGTTCTCTTACCAACTCTGGTTGAAGATCAAGATGTCATATAAATACACCACCATGAATGCATTGGTGAAGGGTCACAATATGTCATCCATCAGTCTCATGAAGGTTGTATGGGCGTTCTTCAATCCGAATGGTATGACCAACCATTTGAAAAGGCCATCCTTGGATTTGAAGGTAGTCTTCCACACATCAGAGGGTTTGATAGGAACCTAGTGATAAACTGGCTTCAAGGAAATCTTGCTGAAATATTCCACCCCCTTGAGCTGGTCCAGAAGGTCATCAATTTGTGGGATTATGTACCTATTTTGGATAGTGATCTTGTTCAGTGTCTGATAGTTGATATAGAGCCTCCAGGTCCCATCCTTCTTTTGTCCCATTATAATTGGGCTCACAGAAGGTGAAGAGCTTGGCCTGATGTGCCCTTTTTATAATAGTTCCTGAATTTGTCTCTTCATCTCATCATTCTCTAGAATAGAGCATCGATAGATCGTTCCATTGGGCAACGATTCACTTGGGGTCAGATCGAGGGAGTGCTTCACCTCACAGTGCAAAGGTACCCCTATGAGTGAGCTGAAAATATCCTTATACTCCCCCACGACCTTGTCCATCTATTTTTGTTGTGCAGAGGAGACCTGACTAGAAGTCATGACCACAACCTCCTTATTGGCTTGGGGGGAAATAATAAGGAAAACAAATTTCCTAGTCTAGGAAATTATCTTATTTCATTTCTTTTCAGTGATCAAAGAGATGGCAGTAGGTGGGGCTATCTCCGGTATCCTGTACAACTTATTAGCCAAAGTAATAATCACAGAGCGAGGTCTAGATGCATATCCAACATGTCGCTTCCACAAGTATGGTTGTCCTAACAATACATCATAAACTTCAAGAGGAGCAACATCACACAGTACCTCATCCTTAAAGGGCTTGATGTTGTAGGGAAGGCGACACTACTGGTTGACGTGAAGATCTCATCCTTGGTGAAGCCACCCGATAGTGTACATATGTGGATTTGTGTAGTCTTTAGGCCCAGCTCCTTCATGACCTCTGTTGAAATGAGGTTCTTTTGCTCCCATTGTTGATAATGAACTGTAGCGGAGAACCCTTCACCCAAGTCTATGAGTGGAAGAGGTGTTCCTCATCCTCTGGATCTTCAAGCTTAATCTTCTGGATCTTGGTGGTGGCCATGGTGGAACTGGGATCCGCATCAATGATCTTCTTCCCTTTGTTAGTTCCCTTATTGGGTTCTGATTTAGAGTTGGAACCTACATCTAATTCAAAATCCTTAATCTCAGCCACCAGTGACTGCTTGGCTCAACACTCACTTATATTGTGACTGGAGCTCTTATGGAAATCACACCATTTTCCCATGTCCTTCTTCATATTTGGGGTGTTGTTCTTTTCTTGCGGCTTCAACAGGTTGTCCTAGGTAGCCCCGCCTTAGCTTGGTCCTTTGTTATGTGGTTTGGGGGCGCCTTTTCCTTGCTTAGGATTCACAGATACAAAGTTATGCTTCTTCTATTAAACTTTTGCTCAATATTAACAGTGTACCGATACATCATGCCGAGCTAGGAAATGTCCAGGAACTCCATCTTGTCCTATATGTACTTGTGTAGACAGCCACAGTATTTGAGCACCAAATTCCACTCAGTATCTTTGATAACTAGCTTTGTACGAAGGGTATGGAAAGCACTTGTGAACTCTGGCACATCTTGGTCCATTTCCTGCCATAGCATGGTCCACTTTATGTATTTGTCCACATAGCTCTCGATAGGGTAATAACATTCCTTGATGGCATCTCGAAAAGAATTCCAACTAGGTGTGGCTGAAAATAGCAAGGGTTCACTCTTGTCCTCTTGTTCACAGTAGGTTTCCCACCAGTTCTTGACATGTGGGGTGGCTTTAAGAAGTGAAAAAGTACTCTTTTCCCAATTGGAAAAGTCATGAACTGAAAAATATCCTTCCAATAGATTTAACCATTTATCTATGGCATCTACATCTATCAAGCCTTCAAATATGGGAATATCGAAGTTAATTTGTACCTTAAAAGGAGTGGCACCTCCAGAGTGGTTGCTGGATGAAGATGCATCGCCTGTGGGTAGTCGCGAAAGGATTTGGGCAAAGCTATCCATCATCGCGTCCCTTTGTCACTCAAGGGCTTCCTCGAGTAACATTTTGAAAGGATCTCATGCCCGTCATATTTATTTTCTTCTGCCATGGGAGGTCATCGGGTTTTGTGAGGCTGATCTTGCAAAGGTTCAAGTAGATCAAGCCCTAACTCATTATATGCTGACCTCGTTGGGGACATGCAAAGAAAAACACAGAAAGAGAAGACCGCTTTGATACCACTTATATGAACTTAAACATGAACACAACAACTTACATATATACTCATAAACATAGAGATGCAACAGAAAAACACTTCATTTCATTAATAGAAAAATATCGAACTATGCTTACAAACAAAACGGAAATAAGATAGCTGGGGTGACGATATCTTATCTCTAAGGAGAGATGTGGCAGCTACATGTCTCTGAACTATGTTACAATGAGGCTCAAGGGCCTATTTATTATTGGAAAACATGAGGAAACCCTAAACAACCAAAATAATAACCCTAGGAGATGTAACGCCAAGAGTTTGTGGGCCCCGTTGAGGTTAGTTGGGCAACCAACTTCTTGAGGTCGTAACTTGGCCATATTATCTTGGTTTGGCATGTATGATGCCTTTTTGGAAAGGTATCTCTAAGTACTAAAGGTTTTACTGCAGTCCCTTGCCTATGGCTATGGGCCTACCGCATACCCCAAAAAAACATCGTTTAGGGGTTCAAAACTGCTCCAAAAGTTTAAGACTCGAAAAATTGCTAAAAATAGTAAATGTTGAAATGAACAAGGAAACAAATGAAACTAACTGGGGGGTCTTGGTGCAATAGGAGGGTGGCCACCAATATCCACCTAGTTCAAAAGCGGAGGCAGAAATTCATTTTTCAGAGGGAGAAGAAAGATGAATTTTTAGGGGTTGTACAGAGCCTAAGTCGAGTAGTGCAAGTAGCTTAAGAAAGTTTTATTTTTCAATGCAGGTGGGAAAAAAAATTAACTTGCCAGAAAAGGTGATTCCAACAGGCTGAGGGGTAAATAGTAGCTCAAATTTTCGTTGACCAAATTCCTTGTTTATGTGTAGAGGGTTTTGCAATAGTTTGTAGTAACATAATCAAAACTGGGTGGAAGAGGAAGAGAACGCACACAAGAAAATTTCTCTCAAGGGGTTTCAAGTTTTAGAGATCTGATTTTCTAGTTGCAAATTGGTGGAAGCTGTGAGAAAATTTTCTCACTCCATAAGGGAGTGCATGTAGTAGTATCAACAACCGGGCAGTGAGAAAGAGGGAGATTTTTTACCAGATTCAGAGGTGCCCACGACTAGGCTTAGAGATCAGGATAGGTTGGAGGGAGCCTCTAGCTATGTCATCTCAAAATCTAGGATGTCCTTCCTTCTAGATGAATATGGCCTGAAAGCTTATGTAGATAATGTGGTGGTCATACCCTAGGATGCAGATCATCTGAAGGAGTACAGAAAATAGATGGCAAAGGTGAAGCAGATGATATTGGATGGAGTCCAAGATCATATAGCCCCACATGTGGCAAATAAAGGGAAGACGAAGGAAATGTGGGATGATCTCCCCCAAATATATCAGAGTACTTTCAAGTAGTGGCATATGTTTCTCTAGGAAAATATGAGAGGCATCAGGATGCAAAAGGGTGAAGGCATTCATGCCTTCCTCACCAAGATTCAGAAGGTCCATGATCAACTTGTAGCTGTTGTGGAGGCACCTCAACCAACATAGTTTGTACATTTGGCACTGAGCAATGTCGCAAAGGAGTGGCAGGTGTTTGTCCAAAGTATCTAGAGCATTGACACATTGCCCAGATGGGACAAGATGTGGTTTGAATTACAAAAAGAGGAGTTGAGGCATGCTCTATTGAAGAGTAACATCAATGGAAATTGTAACAAGGGTGTGAAGGTTGAAGATAAGAATGTGGCCCTAGCATCAAAGGGTCCTATTCAGGGACAAGGAGAGAAGAAGAATAAGGAGGACCTATGTAATTTCAAGTGCTTAAGGTGTTGTGAGTTTGGCTACTACAATACTCAGTTTCCTCTCAGGAAGAAGGACAAGTAGAAGAAGTAGGACCAGGTGGAAACGTCTGCAAAGATAGATAAGTTGTCCTCCAAGTTGGAGGAATATTTTTCCATGTGTGAAACTATACCTCCAGGAGTGAGGTAGGGTGATACGAAACTATAGTCCCAAAGTTACAAAGGATGGGTAGGGTCCATTGAGGTGTCCTCCTCATGGATCATTACCTTCCTACAAGGGGCCCACAATATTCAGTAGCAGTATGGATCAGTGTTAGAGATGCAGTTAGATTCATGAGTGAGAATTGCAGACTAGTGGTAGTCAGGTGCTAAGGAGTGTAGATGCAGTGTTGACAACAAAGCAGGTAGCTTAGTGAAGAGTTAGCAGCAACGCATATTAATTTGTAGAAATTGCAGGAGCTAGTATCTCAAGAGAAAAATGCGTCACAGTCACAATTGATTCAGTATTTTGGATGCTTCTTAGTTGTAGTAGATGTAATTGCAGCAACAATAGATGAGAGGGAGTTCCAATGCATATGCAGAGTTGGAAGCAGTGTAACAATGTCAACAACAGCACAGATGCAACATCAAATTTGTGTAGTGGTTGGTGGGCAGTGCCAGTAAGTCACAGTGGCTAGACATTAGCAACGTGAAAGAGGGTGATACAGAGACATGGTTTTGTAGCAGTGGTGTAGCACTAGAACACCTTCCTCGCTAAGAGGGAATGTTAGTTTTTGTAGCATCATAGGTGTTAAAGTATTGAAACTTTTTAGAGAGGCTAAAACACAAGAATTCTCCATAACCCATAAATAGTTTATGGAAATTCCACCTAGAAGTGTCTCAATTAGGTTATTAGCCTATTTTTAATATTTATTAAGTATAAACTTAGGAAAAGGGGTTAATTAATCAGAATTAATTGAGAAAGTTTTGAATCATCTATAAACTCACATGGATCAACCCAGATATGATGTTGGCCCTTGATTAAATTTTAATCTTGGTCATTAGAGTCCCAACAGAATATTCTAAGAAGAATTCGATGGGTAGATGGAGAACATACACACTTGAGATCAATTTCCTTGGGCGGTTTGATTTTCCAGAGAGCAACAATAGTGTCCAGAAGAGTTCGAGCAGGAAAAGAGAAGTAGTGAGTGGCAGAGAGAGTGAGTATGGAGGAATTTTTCCAATTCCAGAGAGTTAGAAAGAGAAGGATGAGATTTTCTCCAAGAGGCTTCACAGAGGTAGTGCAGAGCCTCAAGAGGGAAATTTGATACAGTTGAAGAGGAAGGCGTTTTCAGTTCTAGAGTTTGGGAAAGTTTTCTAGAGGGTTGGAGAAGCATATTACCAGTCAACAGCAGGCAAGACGGCTATATTGGCAGTCGATTCAGGAACACATGTGGTAGGTAGCTCTAGAGTGATGCAGAGCCTGTGCAGACCCAATTGGATGACAAGATTTTCAATGGAAACCAAGTGTCATAATTGCTCAAAGAGAAGGTAATTTCCCTTAGATATTTTTTTCTAGTATTCATCTTGAATAGATTCATGAGTTTGGCGATATTTATTGTACTCAAAATTTCTCAATGTTACTTAATAATAAAAACCCTCAATTGATGCATTGATTTTCCCATGTTGGGTTTTCCTGGGGACTTTAGTCCAAAAATAAGTGTGTCAATTGTTGTGTGTGTGTGCTAGCATATTTCTCAGTTTCTAACACTATTATTTTCCATAGTATTTTTGTGAATATTGCAGTGTGTTTATTTCATTGTTGTCGTAGCAATAAACTACTAATTTAATTAACAATTAAAATAAATAATTCTAGTTGTTGCAATAGGATTTCGGTATAGAATTTTTCTCAAATGATTGGATGATTATTATGATGAAGAACATGTTAATGTATACCATGATACTTTTCTTGAAAAAAATATTTTTCATTGATAATATCCCATTTCATACTAGCCAAGGGAGTGGACCCCATGACCACTTGTACACAATAGTAAAAATACATTTCAAAATCAAAATTCCAATTTCATAACCTGCCCAAATATTCTTTCCTTTCCAAAATTTCAATGAAAATAATATGTTAGTAATAACATGGGAAAGGATCCCCCATGGTGGGTGTCTCAAGAGAACATTAATGAATGTGATGGCTTGTTTGCTAGAGAGGACATAAGGGATAATTTCACCCTCCACATGGAAAAAAATGGGATCTAAATTCCTTGTTTGGGTCGTCACCATAACTTCATCCATCACCTCAATTATTCACATTTGAAGAAGGTTACAAAGAATGAATTTGTCCTCAAATTGGAGTGAAGAACTAAATTCTAGTTGAAATATGTTTTGATCTATAATGGACATAGATGTCTCAAGTATGGGTTATGTTATTAACCAAATAAGGGGAGTGAATCTTCTAGAATCCGAATAGATAGATGAGGAGAAGGAAGCTATTGAGGATTATGCATCATGGTGGGTGTTGTCTTGAGGGGGATTAGACCCAAGTTCAGAGTTAGTTGTGCTAACCAATAAAACCCTTTATCACCAAGCCTTTGGAAACAATCTACTCGTGCAGACTGTCGTCTCATCCGAGGCGATATTGGGGGATGTTGGAACTAGGTTTCCACATCTAGAAGGATATGGAGTGTGGATCTTGACTTAATCTGACTTACCTATAGATCTATTACTATGCAACACAATCTTACTTAATACTATATTGAATATGATCTATTCATACAAAAAGACTACTTTGTAGATCTAACACTCTAACTAATGTGCATAAATCAATGGATCTTAACTATAATTAACTGTAATAGCATTAAGATATTAGTTATAATCTTATATGTCTCATCACAACACAAAAATAAACAATAATTGCATAAAGTAAAGTACAAAATGTAAATACATATATTTGCCTTCAAAATGTTCTTTATTATCTTCAGATCTTCACAATTACAATCCTTCTTACCCCGCACACACAACTGCAGGGACCTTCCCACACAACTACATACTTACCAAGGTATCTACGCACATAGCTGCAGGAACCTTCCATTTTTCTCTAACACAGAAAGATAGGATAACTACAAACTCAAAACATCAAATCGATTAATTAATTTGACTTACTAAGACAACCATGTGCATATCTTTTTCTCTTACAATACCATGGTCCACAAACCATGGGTGGAGTTCAAAACATGTATGTTGTTTCCACCCTTTTAAAAAATAAGGGGCTTTGACCCACCCTAAAGCCCCTATGACTCCTAAAACACTGCGCAAGCGTGCTCCACTCCTCAAAAATGGGGCTCTTTACAAAAATTTGACAAAACTTTGACCTATGGGGACCCTACCCAACAGGCCCCCAACACAAAGATGTGACTTGTCCCAAGTCACTCAACTGGTATGTCATATATATTTTCTTTGAGACCGTTGTATACATACTTCAAAGTTTGAAGTATCTCTGTGCACTGCCTGGTGGCCTGTCATACTTCCTCTACCAACTTCTCTGTGTTGACCCTGTTGTCGCCAAGCTGATGGTTCTTTGCATATGCCTTATGATATTTAGCTTGCTCTCCATTGTCTGTTAGAGTTGAATGGATTCATTGGCCCATGGCTACGTTTGCTTTGAAATGATCTACTCCTTTCGCCGCAACTCATCGATTTTTCCCTGTAAAAAATTTCCCTCATGAAGATGAGAAAACCGTTGCACAGGTTCTAGGGTCTGTGTCGTCACTTTGATTTCATCAAATTATTGTTTCTTGTCGCAAATCTCTGTCTATATCTTCTGTACATGTGGGTCCTCCTGCAGCAAGGCCCATATATACTAGTGTCTTCAAAGATATGGCTACAGTCATTGACTATAGTAGCTATATTCCCCATAGCAGCCTTGATATTTGCTTCATGTTTCTCGTGAACCTTTGGTGGAGTTGTCGGCTGCAACCTCATCTACAACTCTGCGATCAGCATTTCTAGCTAGAATTTGACTTTGTCAACTTACGCCTTTGATTCCTTTAATTCTTCCACAAGCTTCTGAAGCTTCTCTTCAAATGTTTCCTCTGTCTGGATCTAGAGCTCGGATAGTTTGCTCCAAGCTTTGGTGATGGCCTCTTCTAGACGTTGTCTGTCCGCAACTGCATCATCATGATCCTTGAGGCCTGATTCTTGTCCTCGAAAATCTGTCAATTGTAATTTTTCAATTCTTTGATTACCAACAAAGCACGTTTCTCCAACACCTTTAGTTCATTGATGACTCATTGATGTAACTTGTGTAAGGTCTGAATGGGGAGCATCGCAAGATTGATACTCATATTTTTCCATTGTTATTCGCACTCCCGATCTTCAGCAGTCTCAAAATGTAGAGCATTGCCTAGTAGTGGCACAACCTGGAGCTCGAATGTGATTATTGTTGTCTATGCGCTACCTACTATTGTGCTTGATGGTACCACACTCACTTGATCGATGCTCGCCTAAGCCACGCTTGCTTGAACCTCGCTCACCTTAACCCACAGCTACTTGAGGCCCTGTTGGACCTCTGTCAAAACTATTTTATATTGGTCTTCAATGTTCCCCCATATTCCCTCTGTCATAGCTCAGACTTTGTCTCTAATCTCGTCGATGTCCCCCTTAGTGAGGACCATCAGCTCTGCACCAGCAGATTTGTCTAAAGTTTTCTTCTTTCACACTCCCCCAACACTTGATTTCCGCCTTTTAACTATGAATGGGGAATCTACCTCCTCAGTGTCAACAAAAGTGTTGGCTTGAGGAGGCCTAACCCAGGTTCAGAGTTAATTAGGAAAAAAATCCCTACACTACTGGCCCTTTTGGCGTCATCCCGCAGAGCATGGACTGAAGTCTCACCCGAAGCAGTATGGGGGGATACTGGAACCAAGTTTCCGCACCCTTGAGATGTCTGAAGTTTCGATTTAGTCCAACTGTGTCTACCTTCGTGCAGGTCACTTCGTGCACCACCCTAACCTTCAATACCTTTGCAATTTGTTATGATCGCCTCTCGCACAACCTTAAATAGGGGTAGATATGCTTTCGCACTACTATGGTAGTGTCCTGTGCTATTTCCCCAAATTACACCACATATCTTACTTATCTTCTTAAATATCTTAGTTAACTTCGCGTAAACAGATATTCTATCTTGCATTCACTTATTCAACACACTCATACATATTCACACATCATATAAGCATTAAAAGTGCAATGTATATTCAATATAATAGATGCATAAAATAGGAAATAAATACGTAGAATGGATATGAAAATTCTCTTTATTAATGCTCCAAATGTTACAGATTCGACTCACCCTTCGCACTCAGCTGCAGGGGTCCGCGCACTCAGCTACGGACTACTAGGCCTTTGTGCACTCAGCTGCAAAGCCTTATCCTACTCTACGACCCAAAACTAGACTCTACACTTCATATACAACTCAACTCTTCATCCTTATCATTATTATTCCCTTATCTATCTATCTCTTTAACTAATTAGAGCCTTGCTCTATTTACACAATCTTGTGGTCCGCGGACCATGGGTAGATCTCTACAACCAACATTACATTACAAAATTGAGGGCAGACAACCCTATGACTCTTTTACAAACTACGCGCTCCATGCCCACAAAGGCGGAGTCTTTACATCGAGTTTACAAGTTTTGACCAAAATCTGGGCTCTAAGCCCCAAAACTTCCCTTGGGGGATCCCACGACCAACAAGCCCCCAACACAAACATCGTGACTCACCCTCAATTCACTTTGTTAGTACAGATATCTTTGAGCGAAGACCTCCCAACTCTGCCTGGATCGCTGCAAGATCGGCAGCGCACTAAGCGGTTGCTTGTTGCACTTCCTAGACGCGTTGTTCAAAGATCGATGTAGCTGAACTGCTTCCCTAAACTTGTTCCTGTGTTCCTTGCATCTGCACAAGCTTTGCTTCAATACAGGTTGTAATGATATATGCCTCATCAATCCACAGTTGTAAGCGCGCCTTCAAAACTATTTCCTTATGTCGAACAACATATACCTGCTCCTTGAGCGCTTTCGCCTGCTTCATCCGTGCGAGCCTCTATGTAAGGGCAACCGTTTGTGCAGTCCCTCTTACTTCATCATATTTCTGTTGTAGCTCGCGCACTTCTGTTTCTAGGTGATGTATTTTTGGGTCCTCCTGCAAAGTGGTGACCTCCGTTAATGCTGCTATAATCGCGTTGGTGCATTGTTCCTTAACCTCTGGCAGAGTTGAAGGCTACGCCTTCAATTGTAGTTTGGTTATCTAAAGGTTTAGCTCTAGCTGAACCTTAGCCATCTCTTCCTTTACCTCGCACACCCCTACTACTAGTTTTTGGATGCACGCCTCCACTGGTTCCTCTGCTTGGATGGCTAGCTTGGGGACCATCTAGCAGGCTTCCTCGACCACCTGTGCTAGCTGTCGGTTTTGTACCACTACCTTGTCATGTTGCAGGCTCAATTGTTCAATGTTGATGCATTGCTCGCTCATGACCTGGAGCGCGCGGACCTCCTTGGCTCACAGTTCCACAGTAACTCCATCCTGCAAAATCATGGGTGCTCCATCTGGTAGCACTATAGTGTTAGTCATTTGGGCGCGCAACATTTCCTCATTCGTAGACGTGCCTATTGTGAGGCCGGTTGACGCAGTGCTAGCCTGTGGGGTACGCACCTACAACTCCTCTATCTGGGCCTGAAGGGCCCCTAATACCATCTAGTTTTCCTCCCCTAATACCATCTAGTTTTCCTCCGCAAACTGCTGGAGGGCCTCTGCGGTGACGTCCCTCACTGTCTCCCCAATGTCATGTAGATCCCCCTCAGTGAGGGTGATCGGGCCGAAAGAAGTTTTTGAATCCTTTGACTTCTTCTGCGACCCTACCTTCTCTGTTGGGTGCTATTGTTTCAGTTGTCTGGACACTGTCTGCAGGTCTGCGCCACCTTTCTCTATATATGTTTCCATTTTGGGCAAAGGTGACTTCTGGCCTTCGCGCTCCTCCTCTACTGCCTTCTGCTACTCTCCCGCTGCCTTTGCAATGTCACGTGCCTCCTGGGCCTTGGTTGCCACTACTTCATTCCTTCGCTTCTCTACCAACTGTGCCATCTGCAGTTTTGCCTCATCCTTTTTCCTCTACGCAACGGACTTCTTTGCTTCCACTGCGAAGCTGGTTGGAGCATGCCACTCCGGCAGCCACGACTCAAGGATGGTGAATATGACATCGTCTGTTGCCAGATAAGGGAGCTCATGCCAAGTCTTCATGGGGTCCTTCCTCGCCCTGATGTACACGTGGTGGAAATCTACCTTGAACTCTGCGAAGTTCTCCAAACTGTTATAAACCATGGGCGATAACCGTGGCTTGCGATTAATCCCCATTCTGATTTTCATCTCCATGAACACCCAAAATACCTTACTGTCCCTAATCCTCTACACATTTCTAGCTGCCCACAGCGAAGCATACTTTTCTACCTCCAAAAGGTCCTGCACAATCATCGGGAACTCGCTGTCCTCAGGCAATTCCCATGCCACCAGTATGATGGACAAAAGAAACCATGCATAATGAAAAGTCTTCCCCTGCTCCCCAGCAACGGAACCATTTGTTGGCTTGAGGGGGCCTGACCCAGGTTCAGAGTTAATTATCCAAACAAATCCCTACACTACTAGCCCTTTCGGCTTCAGGCCATAGAGCGTGTACTGAAATCTCAACCGAAGCAATATGGGGGGTTGTTGGAACCAAGTTTTCGCACCCTTGAGATGTCTGAGGTGTCGATTTAATCCAACTGTGTGTACCTTCACACAGGTCACTTCGTGCACCGCCCTGGCCTTCAATACCTTGGTGATCAATTATGATCAGCTTTCGCACAACCCTAACCAGGGGCAAAGATGCTTTCGTGCTACTATGGAAGTGTCCTGCACTATTTCCCCAAATCACACAACGTATCTTACTTATCTTCTTAAATATCTTAGTTAACTTCGCGTAAACAAATATTCTATCTTGCATTCACTTATTCAACACCCTCATACATATTCACACATCATATAAGCATTAAAAGTGCAATGTATATTCAATGTAACAGATGCATAAAACCATAAATAAATATGTAGAATGGATATGAAACTTCTCTTTATTAATGCTCCATTGTTACAGACTTGACTCGCCCTGCACACTCAACTGTAGGGATCTGTGCACTCAGCTACGGACTACTAGGACTCTACGTACTTAGTTGTAGAGCCTTCTCCTACTCTACGACCCAAAACTAGACTTTACACTTCATATACGACTCAACTCTTCATCCTTGTCATTATTATTCCCTTATCTATCTATCTCTTTAACTACTTAGAGCCTCACTCTATTTATACAATCCCATGGTCTGTGAACCATGGGTAGATCTCTACAGCGTACATTACATTACAAAATTGAGGGCGGACAACCCTATGACTCTTTTACAAACTACGCACTCCGCGCCCACAAAATGTGGAGTCTTTACATTGGGGTTACAACTTTTGACCAAAATCTGGGCTCTAAGCCCCAAAACTTCCCTTGGGGGATCCTATGCCCAACAAAAAAGGTCTTCACCACCCTAATGATCGCCTTTGGGGGCCTTTTCCTCCTCCTCAGCTTCACACTCTATCTTCGACACAGTTTCCTTCTCTAACTCAATTGTCACCATCTTAGTCACCTTCTTGTTGCCCTTCTTGGTTGTATGCTTCTCAATACATGCACCTAAAATATCTTTCGATACTTGACTAGTGTCTGCTTGTTCTTTCTCTGCTCCTTCCATGGGTGGAGTTAGCCAATCACTTGGCCAATTTCTCACCATTTGCACGATGTCATCATCAGTGACCAATAATGGCAGCTTGTACCATACCTCCTCTAGGTCCTTCTTGGTGCGGATATGTACATGGTGAAAGTCCATCTTGAAGTCTGCAATCTCTTTGTATTGTTCAAATAAAATTTGTGATAGCCTCAGCTTCTGGCTGATCATGGTGTGGCTTGGCTCCTTAGAATCCCACAGAGAGGCATACTTCACAGCCTCACAGATGTCATGGTCCACAGTGGGGAACTGTGACTCCTCTAGCATTCTTCATGTTGTCAACGCTATCAAGAGAAATAGCCACACGTAGTGGAATTTCTTCCCCTCTTCTTGTGCCTCCCAGCAGTCATCCAAAAAAATTTGGTGCAAATGTCCTGCCTAGTTAAACTTGATGCCCTTGATGCACTACACAGCCAATGATACGACCAATGCGGGGACCTCGTCCGCCTGACACTTCCTCATTATTTTCCCGGCCAAAATGTGCGCAAAAAAGAACACAACCTGATCATTAATGGAGTTGATGACAAATCCTTGAGACTTCTTGATCAGATCATAATCCTTCTTCATCTTCTTGGCCAGTTGTTTCTCTTGTGATTTTCTAACAAATGTGTCAATGGGGTTCGCTCCTTGGTAGGGAAGCACATTTATTCTTCTAATTAACATATCATCAATGGGGATTTTCATCCATAACCTAGACATCCATCATGCACCAACACCAGTAGCTGGCACACATAGATTGCATTGATATTGTTGCGCACAAAGCATGGAAAATAAAGCATATTCAATAGGCCAGCTCACTGAATTCCTGTTACCCATGGCAGCGGTCCAACCCTTGTTACTCCAGCTTCTTCATAGTAAATTTCTTTCAGGTACTTGCTGGACTCGAACTAGGGATACTTTCTCTGATTGTTAAGATCCCATTCCTCCATGTGAAGTTGTGGCACCTTTTCCAACAACCCTCTCTCAATCAACACCTCATCTGGTAACAATGGTGTAAAGACTTTGAGTTTTATAGCATTTGGGTCTTTGGTAACCTTTGAGGTCAGTTTTCCTAGTGGCATATAGGGTGGAAACATGGAGATTGGTTCCACATATCCTACATTGATATATTCTACTTCCCCAGCCACTTCTTCCGCATCTGAATTGTGGGGCTCCATCGGTTGCTTTTGCTTGTCTAGCCTCTCCTTAGTTCTATGCTCCTTAGTGCTTTTTTCTTGGAAATTGCCTAACTGGAGTCTTCTTCTTCTGTGCGCTTGCGCCAATAGTTTGCTTCCTTGGGGACCTCAGCCTAGTGACATGCGCTGGTGATGTAGAATTCATGATGAATCCTAGCCCTTGTTTAAGAAATTCTTGTTCAATCTCCTCCCAATTCATAAAACAAAACACTTGGCTCACACTTAAGCAAAAAATTCACCAATCAAAATCTTAGTGGGAAAGGTGTTTGAATGTGGAGTGGGTTGCCATATTTATAAGTTGTTTGAATTTCAATTCCAAGATCCCCTTCAGATCCACCTCATAAATGTGAATTGGGTGGAATATTTGCCCACATATGCCCATTAAATGCGTTCCCCCCCACTCCTTTTATCGGTAATTTCCCTTTCAAATCAACTGTAGCAACCCCAATGGTCATATTATGGATGAATTGTGTCAGACCCTTCCCTATAGCATGGTTAGTCCTTCTTCCTCGCATCTTCCACCATTTGTGCCATCCTTCTGAATATCGCATAGCACTTCCTCTTCAACGAATTGCTTCTTTGGTAGAGTAGTTTAAAGTCTTGTGATTCCTTCCAACTGTCTGTAGCACTAAGACTTTTCTCTATTCATATAGTCATTGCACATTCCCAGGGATGGAATCCCCCTATTGATTTTCAACCTATTACCATTTCCTCGCCCAGGAAAGAGTTTTCCATTCATCTTCGCACGTTGAATTGCACCACCATTTGAGATATCTCTGATAATGTATGGTCCTAACCAATTCATTTTGAATTTTCCCGAGAGCCTTGTGAACTTACTATTGTGCAAAAGAACCAATTCTCCATTCTTGAAAGTTTTCTGCTTAATATGTCGGTCGTGCCAAGCCTTTTCCTTGCCTTTCTACACTTGTTGGTGAAATCCTGCAACAAAGTAATCTTCCTCGAGTGCGAGTAGTAGTTCCAATCTCTCCTCCATAATGTTGTTGTCTACCATGTCAATGATTGTAATGATTCTAAGACTCAGTACTATGTACTCCAAAGGCATTATGGCTTCTTGTCCATAAACCAATCTAAAGAAATTATGTCCCGCAACTTCTTGCAAGTACTTCTGTATGCCCATAAAATGGCTAGCGTGCTTACATCCCAATTGTTTCTGTTGACATTGCATACTTTAGTCAAAGCGTTCTCCAAAATTTTGTTGAAAGCCTCAACCATCTCATTCACCTGAGGATGATAAGGCATTATATTTTGATGATGTACCTGAAATTCCTCTGTCAATGCTTCAATAGTGTTATGTAGGAAGTATGATCCTCAGTCGCTCATCAAGATATTTGGATACCTAACTCTTGACAAGATATATTCAAAGATGAATTTTGTAGTAGTGTCTGCGCTGCAATCTTTTACTGGTTGTGCTTCAACCCACCTGGTCAGATAATCCGTCACGGTAATAACGTATCACGCATGAGTCTTCTTTCCTAGCAGATTGATCGACTCAAAAAAGTCAATCGCCCACTTATCAAAAGCCTGCAAAGTGATTTGTGGGTCCCACAGAAATTTGTCCCTTCTTGACAGTCTTCTGGTCCTCTCGCAGACATCGCAAGCACTATAATATTCTTTCGAATCCCTATGCACCGTGGGCCACCATAGTCCCAATCTTAAAATATTTTGCATGATGGCTCTTCCTACATAGTACCCTCCTGCAACACCACCATGTGCTTTTGCCAAATTACTATGCCTTTCGTGCTCAGGGACATATATGTGCAATATCTCACCAGGGCCCATTTTATACAAATGTTTGGCAATCAGAGAAAAATATGCAGCTCTGACTATGAGTTCTTTCTTCTGTTGACGTGTATACTCCATGGGGGCTACTCTGGTAGATAAAAAAATGATATCGACAAAATTATCATCAGCAACCCTTACTACAAAGAGTTTCGCATCAAGCAGTCATTTTTCAATGTTCGTTGGTTCTTCGCTAGTCTCAATTCTGGACAGATGGTCCGACCCAGCATTCAATTGTCCTGGCTTGACTATTACTTCAAAATCGTACTCTTGGAATAGTAATACCACCTGCAAATCTCCCCCCCAGCACAGGATTGTTCACCAAGTATTTCAACGTAGAATGGTCTATAAACATCTTGAAGTGTGTGCCTAATAAGCAATGTCTGAATTTTTGTAGCACGTATACCATAGCCAGTCCCACTCGCTCTGTTATGGAATAATTCCTTTCTACCTTAGATAATTTTTGACTCGCAAATGCGATGGGGTGATTAAGATCCCCTTCTCCTGGTTGCGTTATGACAACTCCCAAAGCTATGCACAACACTTCTACATGAACGTGGAACTCCTTCTTCGAATCTGGAAACACCAGGATCAGCACAATGACCATTTTTTCCTTTAAGATGTCAAGGCTCTTTTGACATTCATCATCCTAAAAAAGGGTGACATCTTTCTTTAGTAATTTTTCCATCGGCATAGATATCAGCGCATAAACTGTTATGAACTTACGATAATAACTAGTATGCCCTAGAGTCATGCATAGCTGCTTCACGTTCTTTGGCAGATTCAGATTGATAATAACAACAATTTTTGCAGGTTCCACCATCAGCCCCTACATGCAAACAACATGTCCCAGTAATATTCCATATGGTACACAAAAAATACACCTTTTTCAGATTCAACGAGATTTGATATTTCCTACAGGTATCCAACATCAAGTGCAGGCTCGAAACATGCTTCTTTAATAGTCAAAAGACTATCTAGTCATCAAATTAAACCTCCAAAAAATTGTAGATGAATTCTTTAAACGTTGCGACGACAACTCTGGAAATATCGCAATTGCATTCTTCGACCCAAAGAACATGACCATATACTGAAACGATCCCCATTTAGTAGCAAAAGTGGCCTTACACCTATCTTCTGGCGTGATCTTAATTTGATGGTACCCTGAAAAACCATCTGTAAATGAGTAGTCCTCTTGTCCTCCCACATTATCCAAAACTTCATCAGTGAATGGTGTTGGGAATAGGTCATGTACGCATGCTTCTTTCAACTTTCTTAAATCGGCACAAATCCTTATGTCTGTCTTAGTATTTTTCTCCTGCACTACTATCAAGCTCACCCATTTGGATTCTTCCACAGGTTCAATTATTCCAGCTGCGACCACCTTCTCAAGCTCCTCTTTCACCTTCCCTTTGTATTTTGGGTTTAGCCTATATGGTTGTTGTTTTACGAGTTTCACATCTTCTTCAAAGTCATCCTCATTACGCCCAGATTGCCTACAATCCCTTTTAACTCAATGAACTTTGTCAGAAATATTTCCTGGTACTCATGCAGTAATTTGGTGAGCTTACCTACTGTATCCTCATCCTAGTAATCTCCGAAGCGCACGAATTTTGGCTCCACCTCTGAGCCTATGTTCACTTTCTTTATCTTAACAGGTCGTGTTATGTCAGGTATCACAACTTCCAATCACGCAACCTCGCATTGTTATTATGATTGAAGGATGTTAATATTGTGTGGGTCTTCCTCACCCTCTTCCACGGGCATATTATAGCATTCTATTGTGTGATGCAACTATGCATTCCAATCAAGTTGTACCCAAGTCATTAGCTCATTTGGTGTCTGGAAAATTCCTACTCTAGTTTCCTGAAGGGCATCATCGATATACTGAAAATTATCTTTGAAACTAAAGGTCGATATGAAGCTTTCATTCAACTCGTACCAGTCAGTGATGCCATGGCGCAACTCCGTTTCGAGATACCAATTCATCGATATCACATCCAAAATGTTGACAAATATGTGTACCCATTCTGGTTGATGTTTTTCACCCCATGTCGTACTCCAATGAGGAAATTGTTCTTGGGGGTCATCCTTACCATTATACTTCTCTGCGAGCTTTGTGTTTGCATGACCGAACTTGAGCCTCATCAATTGGTGATACTCCTTCCAATCTCCTATATTGTCTTTATGTGTGCCCCACCATCGTGCAAGTGTAGACCTCAAAGCTATATCCAATGCCCCAAATTGTTGTTCTTCCAGTACATCCCTTTCAAACTCATCAAGAAATAAGCTGACAGTACCTATCCCATCATAGTAAGGTAAATTATGTACCTCTTTTGATATGCACCGAAGAAATTTTGTAAGTCTATTACAGCGCAGAGTATAAACTTCGTGCATTTGGTTCTCCAAGTTCTCCAATTCCTCATCAGAGTCTGAGACACATGAACTAACATTTTCCCATATTATCCTCCCATCTACGGTGGGGTTGATCCAATCCTCATCTCGTGCAGTTAACTTATAGATATTTTCAATATCTTCATTGCAATATTCATCATAGACAGGTTTTGTATATCGCGCTCCTTCATAGGGGTCCAAAGGAAAAATGACCTTGGTACCATTCTTATTGAATACCATACTTCTACTTTTCAGATTGATTATGGTGTCCATATCAAAATTCCAAGTAAAGTCAGATATCGATTGTTGTCATCCACAATCTCAATGACTTCAAAGTCTACCACCATGCTTACTCCTTCAATGCCCACAACAATTCCATGCAATTGAACCATCGGGATGATTTTCTGTTGATTGGCCATGCACAGCTAAATTGGTGACCACTATAGCTTTAGTTGCCCATTCACTCCCCGGTATACTTTGGTAATAAATTTGCATCTGAGCCCAAGTAAAGAATTACTTTATCCGTTTCAAATTCACTTTCTGCGCAGTTAATTTCATCTCTCGGTCAGTTCTTTTCTTATTTCTACATACTTTATTTACAACACATTGTTCAGGTTGTGGTTTCTCTTTACCATTGCACTTTTCGATTAGTTATTGTAATATTCCACTAATTTTTTATCCCTTAGAAACTTCATACTTGTCTGCAGAGAGGACTTCATAATGGTTAGATCAGGGTTCTCTATCGCAGTATCACTTGAGGATTATTCTGTTGTGGTACTAGTTGCATCTGCATCTTCGAATTCGAAGCTCCTAGGTCCATGAAACTCTCCTTTGCTTCCATTAAGGTCTCTTTCTCCCTCTACATATTGAACCTGGTACTATTTTCTCCAGCCTTCCTGACCCATGTATCTGCCATAGGCTTATTTCCCTTTGTTTTATTTTCTCCTATAGCTGCACCACTTCATGTCACTATGTTAACACTTGGATCATCTTTGCGCGGTTCATCCCTCATCATTTGCAAGTTGTTGATTATTCTTTTCCTGCATTTTAGCCATAAAAACAAGACAATCCTCTATTACATGGTCGAATTGTCTACAATACTTACAGGAAGTAGTGGGATTATGACAATCTCATGCAAAATGTCCATCTTCGTCACAATTATAACATATAATATGACCCCGACCTTGTCCAGCGCCCCCTCCTCAACCACGTCCTCGGCCCCGGAATCCTCCACAGGCTGCAAGTGAACCATGATATTCTTGCGTGCAGCCTTCAGCTTTCATTCTATACACTGTAGTTTTCTATATCATCAAATCATAGCTACGAAAATTTATTTTGTCATTTCCTAATGACCATCAAAAGATAAAAAATAATTTCTTTGGCAACTACACATACCTCTGTAACAAATAATAGTGGTCAGTCAGGTGTTGGCCTGCAATTCAGCAAATACTACATGAGGCACTCAAACTGGTACTTGGTTCAACACTAAGTTTCGGCTTCAGAGGATTAGGACCTCCAGCAACCAAATAGTCATGATAGATAGGACACTAGTCCTTATAGTGACCTTCCACTTTACACTTTATGCACCAAACGTATGAGCAGATATCAGGCTAAACTTCTTTTCCCTTCTTAAAATCTTGTATTTCCATATGTAAGCTCACTAACTGGGTATGTATCTGTTGAACTCCTACATGGGTATCCTATACAAATGATGCTTCTAGGTTCATCGCAATTTCTAATGCCTCAGCTTGCAATGTGATCTTTTGCTACGATAGCGGTAATCTGAGATGCAGTAATAGTGTAGCTATATACCACTCTTTGTGTTGCTCATCATAGATCTAACAATTGAATTTTCCCAATAACATTTTAATCTTTGATCTAATTCCTCGATAGTCTTGTTGACTGCTTGCTTAATCTCTTATATATTTGTAATGCACTGTGACTGCGACTTTGGTTTCTTGAACTCTGCATTCATTTCTTTCTTTGTCTCAACTAGTGAAGTGGTTGGGTTTGTTGTACTGTACTTAATATACCATGACAACACTCTATTTTGTAGCATTGTGACAAGTTGAGCTTTCTTCATATATTCATCATTGATTTGTTTCACTTTCCATAAATCTTTTGCAACAAACCTGAATTTCTCGAGATCCTCTGATCCCTTGCCCTTAAAAATAGACATATTTATTGCGTTATCCATATTAAATGGCGGAAGTAGAGGTGGAGATGTAAGTGTATGAGATGGAGGTGAAGGTGGAGGTGGAGTGGTCAGATGTGGAATCACATAAGTGCCTTTATTATCTGACTGCAACGCACCTCTAGGCATGCTAGGGTTTCTCAATTATTCTTCGCTTTCAGATTCACCCAATAATGGATTGTAAATAGTTTCAGCAAAATTTCACAGTCTCTTGTGAATCTATTTCCACTCCACGTAGATACAGTCTTGCTTCCTTTAAACATCAATTTGCTTGTATGCACAATACACCCTTCTCACATAACATCATTTTAATCCAGAGCTTTAAGGAATTCAAATACTTACCTCCTGGACCCTTGAAAAACTGGTGCTCAGCTTCACTATAGGATACTGATGTTTCAATCGCGCATTCAGTAATAAAGCCTCCAAGAAAAATATTGATCTAGTAATAAAAAACTCTTGTGATCTTATTTGCAGTCTCTTTGAGTCACTTAATCAGCTCTAATGTCCACGTAGTAGGCTTGCCATGCTTCTTACGAGTCGTACTTTCAGCTAGTTTTGAAAGCCACTCGTGCAGCTCGTTAGTGAACGATGCGAAAAAGATATCATGTTGTCCTGTAAAGATATACCTCTAAAACCACTTTTATGTTGACAAGTGCATATTTATATTCTCTTATGCTGCAAATTCACGCAACTTCAGATTGACCCAGTCTTGAATCTCTTTTTTAGTCGAATACCACATCACATATGCCTTAGATAGATCCCAGTCCCAACAACAAAACCATTTGTTGGCTTGAGGGGCTTAGACCCAGGTTCAGATTTAGTTGCGCTAACAAAAAAAACCCTTTATCACTGCCCCCTTTGGCAACGATCTACTCATGCAAACCGCAGTCTCACCCGAGGCGATATTGGGGGATGTTGGAACCAGGTTTCTACATCCAGAAGGATATGGAGTGTGGATATTGACTTAATCTGACTTACCTTCATATCTATTACTGCGCTACGTGATCTTACTTAATATTATACCGAATCTGATCTATTCATACAAAAAGACTACTTCACAGATCTAACACTCTAACTATTGTGCATAAATCAATGGATCTTAATTCTAATTAACTGTAATAGCATTCAGATATTAATTTTGATCTTATCTTTCTCAGCACAGGACAAAAGTAAAAAATAATTGCATAAAGTACAAAATGTAAGTACACATATCTTCCTTCAAAATATGCTTTATTATCTTCATATCTTCACAATTACAATCCTTCTTACCCTACACATGCAGCTACAGCGGCCTGCCCACACAAGTGCAAACTTAACAAGGTCGCCACGCACATGGCTGCAAGAGCCCTCCCCTTTTCTCTAAGAAAGAAAGTTATGACAATTATAGACTCAAAGCATCAAATCGATTAATTAATCTAACTTACTAAGAAAACCATTTATATATCTTTTTCTCTTACAATACCATGGTTTGCAAACCATGGGTGGAGCTCAAAACATACAACTTGATTCCACCATTTTACAAAATAAGGGCCTTTAACCCGCCCTAAAGCCCATATGACTCCTAAAACACTGTGCAAGCATGCTCTACTCCTCAAAATGTGGGCTCTTTACAAAATTTTGACAAAACTTTGACCTAGGGGGACCCTACCCAACAGTGGGTGCTATAGCTCATGATTCATGTTTTCTTTCCTTTTGGTTGACCATTTTCTATTTAAATTTTTAGTTTTTCCCCTTGTTTTATCCACTTGGTTAGGAAAAGTTGCATGTTTTTCACCGAGGGTCATAGAGGTTAGTTAGCACTTGGAGTTGTGTTTCATAGGCTCACATATTTCCTCTCTCCCCTATGACCCTTACCAATTTATCTGTAATTTTTCTTTGGTTCTGAGAATACTGCTAGTTTTGACATCTCTAGTTCTAATTCCTTTATCCTTTGCATATGCATAGCATCCTCTCTTAGCTCTTCATGGTCAAGGACTCCCCTAGTTCTTTTTGGTATAGCTTATTTCTTCCCAACTCTCCTAGAGGGAGATTTGCTCACTTTTTCTGGTTTTCCAAATCCTTTAATTAATTTTTTTGTTTCTGGTTTGGGAGAGATGGTGCTTGTTTATACTTCTATTTTAGGTAATTCTACAAGTATATATATGAGGGGACCATCTGCAGTGGCCTATCTTAGTCTTGGATATTATCGTGTTCTCTCATCTCTCTAGTACAAAGCAACTTTCTCCTCTTGGGTTAATTTGCTAATCCACCTTAATCAATCGTCAATTATGACAAGGGGTGGAGGAGGTTGATGCCATCAAGGATGTCAAGCTAGCTCAAATCCATCCACTTCTAGAGTTCAAAGAGCCACCAAAAATTCGTCTATAATTTACAAAATAAGTACCGCTTTGTTAGTTCAACAAGAGATTAAAAAGGTCGAGGAGGAAGCTTGTATTAAATGTAGGTTCATCTCCAATTAGGAGGTGATCGAGCAAGCAAGATAATGGATTCTAGATATAGGGATAGTAAGAACAAGGAACACAAAATATATTCATGTGGTTAACATATATTGGTAGATTAAAACCATCATGGGAAAATATTTCGTGGAGAGGTTAAAAGAGAAACAAGAAAATTTGTTATGCCTAGATGAGACTAAACAAAAAATGAGGAAGCTAAATCACAAAGTGACCAAGATGGATCATATTCTAGAAAACTTGGAGTCCACAGAATCGAAGGAAGATACCAGCCCACTTATAACCATTCAAGTGGATACCCCATCAAATCAATGGTCATGATAGTTAAATATTTCAGTATGTTTAGTCTGTTTCTAGGTCAATATCTGGATAAGGATAGGTATATACATGGAAAGGATAGTAATAGAAGCCTTTATTTCTAGTATTGTTATAGTTTTTATTATAAATTTAGACATTTTCAATGCACAAAACCAATTTTGAGGCGTGTCTAGTTTTGCTTTTCCTAGTGGTAGACTAGGTGACACAAAAACCATTGATATGTAATATTTTGATCTAATATAATATAATGCATGCTTATCTTACACAAAAAAAAAACATGGGTGAGGATCACTTTCACTCCTCCCTCCTTGATGAGGAATCTTTGTCCAAATTTTTCAATTATGAACATGGAGATGAGAGCATCGTACATAACAATTATGTTCCCCATGCTTAGGCTATAAAATGTCACTAACACATAGAATGGGAATGAGTTGTTCCTTGTTAATTATTGGAATGGAAAAATGAATGTCCCCATGATTAGTTATAGTCTATCTCTAATGTATTTGATTTTTTCTCTGACAGATCATAACGCCTTTAGATTGTGTAATATGATGGAGAAAATTTTGCACAATAGAAGAATTTTTTCTCTTCTTGGTCTATCATCTTTAATTTTCTCATACAAAATTGTTGAAGGTGTTGGCATTATGATACAGGTGTTGTCCTTGGTGGCAACTCTCTCAGAGGTATGGTACAGGTGGCAACTCAATCAGATGACAGATCATAGTACAGTAGATCAAGAGAGAGGTATACGCAGGTTAACCTTGATGAAAGAGCGTATACATGCAGATGAGCAAAATAGAAGACGCGTATACGTACACATGCAGGTTCACAGAAGGAAAGGTGCGTACATGTCAGAAAACTAAGTTTTGGTCCATGGTATTTTGGTATTTGGTCCGAAGTGTTGACCCCAGGTATTGGGTCCAAGGTATTGGTTCTACATGGTTTTGGACCATGGTATTGAGAGAAGCCTAAACCTATATAAGGAGAAGATCATTAGGCCAAGGTGTGAAAGAGAAAAGGATCGAATATCTGATGAAGTGTGAGATCTAGTGTGCTGGTTATGGGTTTGGGATGCTTAGCTTGATCTAAATCAAGGATGCACCTATGCGGTTGATGATGGATGATGGATCGGGATCATGAGGCTTGGAATGTATTATCATTATGTGGTTTGATCATGGATAGTCTAGATCTGAATAATTGACGCATGTTTTATTGTATGAATGTTATGATCTGGGTATGGCTGATTTCAGGAACAACTGCAAAGTTATGAGTAAATATTTACAGATCTGTATGTGGGTTGGCTTTGGTGAAAGCATGTATGTACGCTGGTTTGGTTCTTCATAGTAGTGTATACGTTATGAGATATGATATTTGAAGTTGTAGTTGGATCTGGTTATTGTTGCAGAGTTCTCTTGTCTGTTCTGTGTTCTGGTGACTGTGTTGTTGACAGGGTTTTAGTGTTTCAGTATTGGGTGGTTCAGAGATCGGTGATGTAGGTATAGTTGACGGGTGTTTTGTAGTGGTGATTGATTTTGTGCTTCAATGTTGTTGATGGGTCCAGTATGAAAATTGGATGAAACGTGGCCTTCAGATTATAGTGTAATGCTTCAGGAGTATCCAGTATGAAAATTTATGAAACGTGGTCCCTGGAGGAAGAAAGAAGATTGTACAGTTCTGTAGGCTAACGCCTACGTACTGGTAAACATACCGGCTAGTACAAGAGCCAGGGGGTTGTAGCTCCCTTCCAGGAGCAGCTGGAAAACCAGTGAAGGATGGAGCCTTCAATAGGCCAGCGCCTACGTACTAGTAAATGGATCGGCTAGTACAAGAGCTATGGGGGTTGTAGCTCCCTTCCAGGAGAAACTGGAAAACAAGAGAAGGTTGTAGCCTTCTGCAGGTAGAAGCCTGCGTACTGGTATAAGACTACTCCAGTACAGAAATATTGTAAAAAGAAGTTTCTTATTAAAGGAAGATAGAGACGAATTGCAGCAGGTGGTTTTCACCCACATTAGGTTTCCACCTTATATCATGGTGTTCATGTGTGCTTCTTATGTGTGATGATTTATTCTATTTTACTGCACCTTTTTACTGTTCGTATGGTTAATAATGTTCTGATGCACTCATTGAAAATCAACTAACTGAATCTTAAGTTTACTAGATGTACGCTAGTTGCATTTAACACAGTTGCGTATATACGCGGATATCCTTAACTGAAGTAGCGTATATTAATCTGAGCATGAAAATGAAAAAGTGTTTGATTTGCTAATACTGATTCACCCCCCCCCCCCCCTCCTCATTATTATTCCAACAAAAGATGTGTAACAAGGATTGGAGGAGAGTATTCAGTGTAAAACATCAGACCCATGGGCACAATACTGCCTAGCCGCATCACTTGCCTGCTAAGCAATGATCTAATTTGATGGTACATTCTAAAAGCCTTTTCTTTTTCTCCTTACAGATAGTAATGATCTACACATTCATGTATAATCAATTTTCCCATACCTTGACTTCCTCGTCTTGGTGATGGCCCTCTACATAGGTAGTTTGTTCAAAAAATCCACCCACTTAAGCACACATAAATCTTCACATAGAACACAAATATCTCAATAAACATTCTACTTTCTCCAAAAATATCCACAATTGACTCTACTCTAATCTACATTTTACTCCTATCATATGGACTACTACATCTCAAAGGCTCTCATTTTCGTAGGCCCTCCCATGAGGAAGTTAAGCCTAATCTCGCTCTCATACCATGATAGAAAATGAGAGAGTAGATATATTTTGTTTATGCACACAAAAATTTATTTTGAGTTATCTCTTCAATGAAGAAATATCACACACATAAATACATCAACCATTGCTTTAAGATAGACAAACTATCTTAACCACACTTTTAACATCTTATCGAGATAATAGCTCAATCACACACTTAAATAGGAACTAATTAGTTGGAGAAGATATCTAGTGGTCCAACTAGATCTAACAACCTCCTAAATAATAAAAGCAAACAATTCATGTAGCAATAATCACTACATTAACAAACCACAACCTTATGATATGATGAAGAATCACACCTTAAGCAACAAGACAAATAGGAGTTAATAATTCAAAAAAGTTACTACCTTTCTTTTATTTATAATAGGCTATAAGTTTATTCATTACTAATTTTTCTTCCTTTGTACTGCGATTTACTACTTTTCTTTATTTTGTGAAGGGATAGCTACAACTTGTTAATTGATTTTCCTTTCTTGTTTTTACATCATTATGGTTATGTTTTAGCTTTTAAATTTATTTATTTTTTAGAGTTATAATCAAATTATTTTCTTTATTTTG
>APFE031703598.1:23160-34076 GCA_000404065.3 Pinus taeda | reverse complement strand
TTTAAATAAACAAGTTATTAAAAATTTATTGGAACAATATTGGGTTTTTTTGTATTCAAGCTTTTTGATTTATAATGAATTAAGCATTTGGTAGAAATCATATAAAAGAAAATTGGTCAACGTATTTCGAATCAATAAGTGTGGTTTATCATCAAAACCAGATGAAATGGTAGACTATGGCAAAAGCCTACTCTATTTAAGCCTTTGTCATGCTCTGCCTTGGTTTGCCTTGGTCTTGATGATGAATCACACTTATTGGTGCCTGGTCCCAATGATGAATCACACTTGTTGGTTCAAAAAGCATCGGCCAAAAATTTCTTTTATATAATTTCTATCGAAAAAACTTTACTTAATTATAAATTTGATATTAATTTATAAAAACCCTCAATTATAATTTAATACTAATTTAATAATAAATAAATATAAAACTTATCCACCCATCCTGCCACCATATAGATTTACACTCTTGTTAAATAATTATTTTACTTAATCATTCATAAAACATATTTAATATATAATATTAAAGAACACCTCTTCTACGTAATCATTTAAATCCACTTCAAAATTCCCTCGCTCTTAAACCACTTTTATTACATCATCATTTAAATTCACTTCAAGGTTCCTCATTCTTATTTAAAAGCGATATAATTTTTTAAATAATTTTATTTAATAATTATAATGTTGTAATAATGAGTTAGAAATTGTTGGTTTTTTTATTGGATTTTATTAAATTTGTGTTAAATTTAAATTTTCATTTTGTTTTTATGATAAATTATTTTAGTTAGTTGGAAACGTGTTATAATTTGAATTTGCAAATTTGTTGTATGAAAATTACATTTGATTAGTTCGATAACATGTTGACAAAAATTAAATTATGATTTTGCTAGTATTATTGTTATTTCTAAAAAATTTAAAGATCAAAAAATAATACTAATAAGTGTAGTGAAAATAATGGTTTGAAATATGATCTTGTATGGTACTCAGATTTTTCAAAAAGTGAAACAAACCTTTTTATTTTATGACAATGTCAACTTTTTTAAATAAAGAAAACAAAAAAGCACAATGTCTCCTATCAACTTTTTTAAATAAAGAAAACACAAAAGCACAATGTCATTATATAATAGACCTGTCATTCTATTAGTTCTAGGGATAAAAAATTCCACTGTATTAGTTCTAGAGATAAAAAATTAATGAGTGGAAGTAGGTGTGGGGGAAAATATAAAAAATTAATGAGTGGAAGTAGGTGTGGGGAAAATACTTTTTGAAGTATAGTACTCAAATTTTCAAAAAGTGAAACAAATCTTTTCACCTAAATCTTTTTAAATAAAAAAACGCAATGTCAACGGTTTTTTTCATAAAAAAACGCGATGTCAGGATATGATGGAAAACTCAAATCTTCAAAAATGGAAAGTAACGTTTTATCTTCAATTTTTTCTTTTCAATGAAAAGACATGACATTGTCCTGATATGATGACTCGACACGAAAGCTTCAAAATATTGAAACAAATTTATTATTATTTTTTTTCAATAAAAACACAATGTCAAGATATGATATGATGCCTCTCCATTTCTATTATTGTGAAAATGAGGTTAGCATGACTTTGGTCCCCAAATTTCTGAATTTCTAGATAGAATTTCTAGATAAACAATGTAATTATATATATAATATTAATTATAGAAAAATAGTTATTATGATAAAATCATTTAGTGTGGATTTTGTAATTTATTGATTTTGGATGAAATTTTGATTTGTGTTATTTAAATTCGTTTCTTGATTAGTTATCTTTGGAATTTCGTAGGACTTTTGAATTGTGCAAGAATTACTATCAATTTTTGATTTCAAAAATTTATGCTGGATTTAGAGAAATTAGACCAAAAACACCCACAAAAACTTCAAAAAAATCTCCTAGACATGTCGAATTTAAACCTAAAAATAATATTAATCATTATAATATTATTTTTAATAATTACTTTATATTTATTAATTGAATATGAATTAAATAAATGTATAAATATATGCTTAAATATAATTTAAAGCAGAAAAAAATGATATACAAAAGGTTGCATAGAATTAAAAATAATTATGAATTTTGAAATCTTACTTCAATTTAATTTAGTTAATGTTAAAAATAAAGTAAATAAGTTTTTAAATATATATGAGATATTTTATTTTTTATTTTGGGTGAAATGTTTAGCAAAATTAGTATGGTTCATTCACCTTAAAGATAGATTATTGTTCAAAAAAATATACTAATAGTAAAAGAAAATTATAAAACACAAAGAAATTAAAATGTTCTTCAATTAACAATATTGCGTATTCATTACATGATGATTATGGTGGGATTCTTTCTTTAATGGAAAATTTCATAAAGTTAGTGATTTGCACTACTAGCTTGGTTAGAGCTGCTAGTGACTCTTACAATTCTTTAAATTATTTTCCTTGAGTTTGTTTGTGGAGGTCTCCATCTTGCTAGCTCTAATTTCAATGATTTGTAGGTGACCTTCTTTGTATTGGTTCCAATTAGGGCTTCTAACACGTCGACTAGAGAGTGGTATAACTAAGGTCCCCTGAAATGTTTTCCATGGCATGGTTACAAACACTTAAATCATGTTTTATTTTGCTAACTTTGCATATGATTACACAACAAATGTTTTCCAAGGCATGGTTACAAACACTTATGATTGCACAACAACATTGACATCTTCGAGGAGCCATGAGAGTGGTGTCAAGGTAAGGGTAAGGGGTATGGATCATTTAGCTTCAAAGTGAGAAGGGAGGTATATCGCACAAAAAAACCTTAATGAGATTCTTTGACAAGGGGTGGACACAATTAGAGGTTCACCATGGGTAAGTCTAGACTCTCACCATGGGTGAAGGCACAAGGTGGCATATCCCACTAGTAGGAAAGGTGCATGGAAATTGAATGCGGTATGGATCATTTAGCTTGAAAGTGAGAAGGGAGGTCTATCGCACAAAAAAACCTTAATGAGATTCTTTGAGAAGGGGTGGACACAATGAGAGGTTCACCACGGGTAAGTCTAGACTCTCACCATGGGTGAAGGCACAAGGTGGCATACCCCACTAGTAGGAAAGGTGCATGGAAATTGAATGGATGGGATGGGGGATTCAATCATTTTCCTTTGGATTCATGATACATTTTTCCTATAGTTCATGGTATTAGTATGAAAATTCTTAGTATGTGTACCAAAAATGTTTCACTTAAGTCATTGGGGGCAAGTGACCCTAACAACAATATATGGTTGTTTACGCTTCAAATCTGCATTGAAAAAATAAGAAAACCCTATAGTAAAAAGATCATATGCAGCCCAAAACATAGAACAACAAGAAATAATCAATGTAATAACTCAATAGAAGCTTTGAATGAATAATCTTTTTATTAGAAAACACCTGGTGAAGAGGATTTACAACATGGGTCTGCAAAATCCCCCTCCGTGGGATGGGTCCTTTGATGTCCTTATGTTTTAGTGATCTCTTTCTCTCTCTCAATATGCAGAAAAACCCAAAAGGAAGATGGATCTCAAGTGCGAGCTGAGACGTGGTAAGACAATAGTGGTGACAATGATAGTGATCATGGTGAAGAATGAGTGGAAAACTCTCTTATTTATAACAAAGAATTGGGCTACATTAGAATTGGAAAAAATAAAATATTATTGACCAAAATGTAGCTGTTAGGAATACTTTATTATATTTTTTGGAGAGGGAAAAGATATTCAAAGTAGTCAAATACCTTTATTTAGAAAATTGTTGAAGTAATTAACAAATAAAATTATTTATTAATGACTTTGCAAGCATTAAGAAAAGTGTGAATTTGAAATAATTATTTAATAATGATTTAACAATTATTCCAAAAATAAGAATAAAGAATAATAAATAAATAGTGATTTATTTAATTATTCCAAGGTGATTTAGTCAAATGTGTTAAGAAATAATTATCAAATGATGATTTAATAATTATTTCTAGAAAAAATTAAATAAATAATGATTTATTCAATTATTCTCATGGGGCTTTTTTATTTTAAACAGAAATAATTTAATAAAAATGGTTTACTAAATTATTTCTTATGGTGAAAGCGATTTTACTATGGTAAAATTAATCCTACATGGTGTATCTCGATCCACCTAGTTAGAAATGGTTAGGTGATCATTTTTTAAGTGATAACAAATTGCCCCCCAAGGTGTGAGCGTGAGGAGAAAATCATATGACCGAAATACATTGTAGATTACACTTCCACGAGACACCAAAGGGTAGTTAGAGAGAGAGAGAGAAAGATATATAGTTAAAGCAATGCAAGGAATGACAGAGTATAGAGGGGGCGAGACCTACTAAGCTGATATAAGTCTCTTCTTATTTTGGAGCACATGATCTCAAATGAGGTGGGGGAGGCATACCCATGGCCACCTAGATAACTAAGTACAAATAATAATGGTGTGTCCAACAATGTGGGACTAAGCTACAAGTTACATGATACATGATATGTTGGCATCAATGGGCCAAAATGTGAGACAATAATACAATGAGTCCCATATACATAATGTGCATGGAAAACAAAGGACGGGATTGAATATAATAACATATTTTGATCTGAGTAGATGAGACATAAGGCCCCTCAAGCTAACATGGGGAGGGGGGATCACAACCAAAGAAACCTTGTAGCATAGGAAAGGGATTTGAAGATATGAATGGAACATCTAAATGAGACATGCATGTTGTGGGTGTTGCAAGCGACAGGAACCAAGCCAATCAAATCGACGACACTGCATCTGAGGCTCGATCATAATCAGTCGACATCCAAGCATGTGGAGGGCTACCTGAAGGGCCACCCCTTCATGAGTTCTGGAATATCTCACACACAACCAGAAAATATTGGTACAATTTGTTGGATCACCAGACCATCAAGTGTATGATTCCCGATCCTGTGATAATGAGCTGGATTCGGGCACGTGAGAAACAACCAAGTCAAAGGGAAATGATGATTTCCTTCTCTTAATTTGTGGCACCAAACAATGATGAGATCTAGAACGAAGGTACACCGCCTCTAGACCACTCTCCTGGAATAAGTGTGATGAAGTCGACAAAAGAGGGCTAGCTAGAAGTGAGGCAATGAGGATTCCTCAAAAAGGGCACGAGGGTCATAGCAATAGGACTAATGGAATGACACAAGGGATGATGATGGAATGATACAAGATGAGAGGTGGGTTGACGACCTCCCTTGTCATAGCATGATATACATGGTTAACCTCACAGTGACTCACTCGATTCCAGAGGGGATGGCCAATTACTTAAACGAAGGCTTTTCAAAGACAAAGCAGTAAATATGGAGGCTAAATAAGAGCATAATGGGATGAATGTGATGAAAATGGGAATGAAATATTGTAACAGGACTCAATGGGACTTGGAATAGACTCCATCGATGCAAGGGTGACTCATCGTTGATGCTTTGAACAAGGGTGACTCGATGATGCTGCCACATGGGGGAAGGCCCAAAGGGGACTGTAAAAACATGAGTAAAAAATGGTTACTCATGACAAATATTGACATGTGAGTCGACCAATGCAAAGGTAAAGTGGTACTAGAGCACAGGTGGCTCATATGAAGAAATTCAATTTTAATAGGTGGCAAAGTGAGACCTCATGGAAAAAATGGCTTCCTTGTGAAGTGTCAAATTACCAAAAACAAAGAGAGACCCATTATAGAACATGGTGAGAGCTTTCCAATGGTGCTGACGGTTCATCAAATTGAGCTATGGTTTGGTCGCAATGGATAGCATAAAATCTATGGTTTTTCCTAAAAGGGCGACTTGCCCCCAAATCCAATTCATTTTCATAGTGACCTATTGGAGAATTGGAAGAGGAGAAGGAGGCCCTAAATCATGAGCAAATCATAGCAGACAAACCAACCGTCAAAATTCAAATCTGTGAGTTTTAGGTAGGTGAGCTTACTTGTCTAAGGATGGCCTTAATGCTTCTTGGAAGGATGGTTTCTGTTGAAGAATCAGGATAAGAAAGGAATACATGAATGAATTACTAGAGAAGGTCTAGGATCATCCCCAAACACCAAGTCAAACATGAAGACTGAGTGATAATTTTGGTATAACATAGAGTAGAATATTTGAAGATATGGTATCAAACATCTATGATATGTGATGTATATATGACTCATTGAAGAGGTTGGTAGGACAAACTATCCAAGGAATGAAAGGATAATTGACCATACCTAGATCGTTGGGGTCTAAGCCAAGACTTATGTGTATCAAGTGAGAAGGTGGCCAGGGGTCATCATGCCCCCAAACAAGAGATACTTCCCCCCAACATGTGATGATGGAGGAGACTGATTAGGTGGGAATGATTCCCCCTAGCTAGATCAAGATTTCGAGCGCCTTTGTGTTTCAAGTGCTCAAATAAAGGATTCAAGCATTCGGCCTTACTCCCGCAAGAGTCTCTAGAGGATGAGGAGGATATGTAGGGGTGTATGTGCCCCTAGTTTTGCATGAATGGTTATAGCATACTACGAGTATGTTAGATGTATTTAAAGTACTAGATTCTAATCAAATTTTGATGATGTGGTTTGCCATTTGTTTATTTTATGGATGTCTTCTTATGGGGAGAACGAATAAATGATTCAGTAAGAGAAAGGAAATGGTGGATTGCCAATCTCATGTGGTACTACATATATGAATCAAATGGACTGAATTTATAGGTTTGCATACATGGTGTCATTATACCAAAGATTGGATTCAGATATAATGAATTGATGCTCACCTAGACGACATGGTGGTTGAACAATAACAATGTCTAAGGGACTGGGTTGTTCATGTAAAATGGAGGAATGAATTTGTGGGTCATCCCTAGGGCGATTTGGAGTGATATGGGGCTCTAGAAGTTCCTCAACATGGGGAAGAAGGATGGGACTAGATTCAACACTACAAGATGCATTAGGAGGGTTAGGGAGGATTACTTCTATTGGACTCTCAAAAATAGATGCCCTCTTACCTAAACATTGTGTGGTAATGTAATGGTCACAATGTGGATGTGGTTTGAATTCTTGGGTTCGATTTAAGGGGTATTTAAACCAATCGACTTCACCATGGATGAAATATTTGGGCTCCATAGCATATTGATCATGGGTTTTTTGCGAAAGGAAGTACACACAATGGTGCATATCATCCCAAGGATAATCAGCGATGGTCATGGCTTCCATGGTTTCTTCATCAAAATCAAATGTGGGAGGACGGGAGGAAGAGAGACCACATGATGAAGAGGAGCTACATGATGCATCTTCATGAGAGACAAGGTTCACATGCTCATCGTCAAAAAGGGGAGATGGGTAACTTGTAATCTAACATCTATCAATGTTGAGACTGAAGTGTTCGCTGAAGAAGATTCGACCAAAACACAATAGGAAACATCAAGAGAGTCCCAATATATCAATCACATGGATGGCGACACGTAGAGAATAGGGGTGCAACTATCCTTCATCTCTACATTGGGAGGGTGAATCACAATGGTGGGTTCGCAAACCTCTTGTTCTGGAATAATAGTGGGACCAAACCTGCAGGTAGAGGGGAAGGGGAATCACTACCAGCGACATCTAACTCACAAAGTACTTGAAGTGTATCACGAAAGTCTTTGATACGGGGACAGTGATCGGAATAATGGTCATAATGATCACACAAAGCACAAGGGTGATTCATGCAAAAGGATTTTTTATTCTTAGATGACTCAGGTAAGGTGACGTGGACCTTAGGAATGTTAAAGTCAAGAAAGGTATCATACACCACATTCTTGATATGAGGGAGCTCAGGACAATTATTTTTGGCAATCCCAACAAAATTACATAAAGCGCATGGAGCAGCATGCTTTGGAATTTTAGGAGGAACTGGAGTTGTTTGGGGTACCTTGTCTTTGGGTCCCTTTTTCTAGGATTTTCCCTCTCACCATATGCTTTCACAACAGTATTAGCTTCATGTTGAGGTTGTTGTGGAACTAAAGCAAAGGAAGGGGTAGGAACAACAGGTTGAATTTGGGTCAAAGTTGTGTAAGTTTTGAGTTTATTAGGTGGCGTGTTTGCGGGAGGATCAATGTACCATGCTGGGATCCCCAAGGTAATGTTAGGTAGACTCAACGTATCCATAACAGGGGTAGGAATGATTCCTGGTGGTGAGAATAAGAAAGTATCTGATCATAAGGGTAATGACATGGGGGAACTACTCCAGGATGGTTAAGACCTAGGGGAACAATTCCAAGCTAAAAAGGATTAGGAGAGATACCAGCAAAAGGAAATGGGCCTAGAGGAATTGTACTTGGAGGTTGGGTTGATTTGGGAGTAGGAGGTTGTGTAGGAGATGGCTTCTGTGAAGGCAAAACAGACCACTTGTGGGCATCCCTTGATGCCTATGCAAACGCTGGACAAGCTAGGCTCAGAAGAGGTATGCGGTGGACCATAATAAGCCCCAAGCAGCATGGAATATTTATAGACTCCATGAGACACATCAGTAAGGAAATTGATAGTCTTATTTCCATTCATTAATGAGATGGTGGTCTGAGGAGATGTCTGAGACTAAGGGTCATAATAAGTCAACTGATTGATAGTGATGATATTTCCATTGTGAGGAAAGCACATCTTGTGAAAGATAGTGGATGCGACAACAGACATGGCATAGGTGTAACTATGACCCATCAAGATGTTATAATATAATGCGGCATTAATGACTTCAATATCAATTAAGACAGTCTTACCGACAGTGGTGATAAGAAAGATGCAATACAAACAGAGGCGCCGTGAGGGGTGACCACCCCAAGCATGAAGAGTGATAGCGCATGAGGACAGGTCAAGGGAACGAAGTTGCTTATAAACACTAGTGACCATCACACAGGTGGAGGTGCCTTCGTCAACGATACACCACTGGACCATGGAATTCTTTATGGAGACTATTATTTGAAAAGAAACTAATGAAGGAAGGGGAGATGCTCCACTTTTTCAACGTCAAATACAATTAAACAATTGTTAGAGAGATCCACATCACCTAAAGAAGATAATATATATTTCCATTGGGATGGGGCACATTTGGAGGACATCCAACATTTACATGGCAACAGGAGACTGTGCTAAATCATTTACTATGCTATAGGTATGGGTGTCTTTGGAAGAAGCAACATTTCGACGTAATGGACCTTTGGGGATCTTGGGGGGGAACCTCGACTTTAGGTAGAGAGATCTGTAAGGTGTCATTTGGTGACGACAGAGGCTCAATGGAAACTTTGGGTTGAGGATCGGTCACTGACTTGGCAGGGGGCACATCCTATTGCTGAAGGTTGACTTTTTCAGTGTTGACTTCGCTAGAATTCATCATGAAGATTTGGTAATTTTTCTAGCCAGATTAGGAAGTTTGGGGAGTTGCATTATCCTGTGTGGGTTGGGAAGCTACATATCCTTGATGGGGAAAAGGATTTGTAAGAACATTTGGTTGTGATGAAGCAGGAGGGGGAGGAGGTGGAGAAATGGGTTGAGGTCCTCTAGAAGAAATTTCTTTAGCTTCCCATGCTTGGTGCATCTGAGGTAACAGGGGACACTCGTGAGTATAATGGTCAAATACTCTAAAAAATGCACAAGGTTTATTCATACGAAGAGCGTTATTTTTCTTGGGTTGCCTTCCCTGTTGTTGGTTTGCGATATTAGGTTGGTCACCCTAAGGGCCATTAAGTGGTGGACCTTGGTTACCTTGGTTACCTTGAGATATATGGTTCTAGTTACCCTTCCCTTCATTCTTTCACTTGGGGTTGTGGTGATTAGTTGCACTTTTCTTAGCATACACTTGCCCTTGAGAAGGTGGTTTTTGTTGTGGTAAAGGGGAAGTAGGCATGGGAGATTGGGGCATTGGTGCTGGAGCACTATGAGGTGCAAAAGGATAGAAATAATTGGCGAACACATTAAGATAACTAGATGAAGTGACAATTGGCCCTAGAATCGACAAATGCGGATGGGTTATGTGTATGATGTGCTTGAACCTTGGTAAGTGTTTCCATATAAAGGAGTGGGAGGGGGATACGTGTAAGTGGAACTAGTCCCCCCCTGGAGTTTACCATAACTCATATGAGGTTGAGGATATGGTGGAGGTTGAGGGTGTGAGATAGATCCAACGATACCGTCAGTGACATGAGATGCCCCCAGTGCATTAGCAGCACTAGGACGAGGTAGATCAGGAAGGAAAATATAAACATATCTTGACTATGCATAGATCAAGTCATATTTCAAATATACTTGGAGCGCTTCTTCCTCAGACTAGGGGAAGTGGGAAGAAACATATTTACCAATGGGGGCCAAAATCAATCTAAGAAACCAATCCATATAGACATGGTCTTCAAATTCAGGCGCCCTACACATGTTCTTCCTTCTATGCCATTCTTGAAAATGGTCAAATAGGTAGATGGAAAAATTTTGATGGAAATAGGTTAAAAGTTTGGTACCAGTGTCATATATGAGGGGTAACTGGAAGTATGATAGAAAATATTTGGCTAGAGTCACGAAGGTGGAATGGGAGGCATGTGGTTGGTCCATGTACCATTTGGCAATAGCTCTAGTAAGGGTGCATTGGAACAGACGAAGATGAATGGAGTCTTCAGTGATGGAATTAGGTGACCACCACATATGAAAACGGTGAACATGATTTGTGGGTTATTCTTAAGGATTTCCTTTGAACTTAGGGATGTCAGAAGGAAGCTTGGTAGGAATAGTAGGTTAATTGGGGTCATGGAGAAGAGGATCATTGATGAGTTGGCTGAAATCAAGAAGGCTCGAGCCAGCCGTATAAGGGAGCTGTAACATCCCTCCCTTAATAATCAATAATAAATAATAAGAACTAATAAAAATAATACAAAAATAATAATGAATAATAAT
>APFE031703598.1:0-15873 GCA_000404065.3 Pinus taeda | reverse complement strand
AAAAATGATATTAAAAGAAATAAGTAATAAAAATAAATAGTAATAACCATATTAAAGCTCTAATAAAAAAAAGGAAATTATCAAAAAATCAAAAGAAAATAAAGAAAAAGTAGCATGTAGACACATGGAGGGTGGGCATGTAGCATGCAGACACATGGAAGGTGTGCATGTGGTTTCCCTTCCAATGTTTTGTTCTATTTAATGAATGATGAGAGGATGGGAGGGGTTGGATCATTCTGAGGTTCTATCTTCATTCTCTTGGGAGAATACTAAGACTTAGGAATACTGGCAGTAGTCGTTGATTGAGGGCTCGGGGATGGCCAGTTGTAGCAGAAGCCTGCACAATTGAGCCTACGGTTGGGAGGAGAGTTGTCCCAAAATCTTGTGGTCACTTCGCAGCCGTAAAGTACAGGTATAATTTCATTGAAAGAATTGTTTTCCTTTTGACATTAATTTTAGTTTTACTTGTGCTGTTACATAAGATACAGGTATAATTTCATTGAAAGAATTGTTTTCCTTTTGACATTAATTTTAGTTTTACTTGTGCTGTTACAGGAGCAATGAGAATTTGTAACCATACCAGTAGAGGTTCCACTTGTGGGGTTACCTTGGTTTCACGTACCCACGTTAGTTCCTGACATGCTTTTCCTATGTGACTACCTATTATGTCTCCAATTTCTTCAGCCCTCCATCAAATGTAGGAGCCTTGGATTTCTTGAACTCATATGGAAAGTATCCTCTCTCACTCCTCTTGTAATGATGGTAGCAATGATGACCATGATGCATATCTAAACCAGAACTAGAAGAGAACCAATAACCACTACCTCTCATGTCACGTGTATCCATCCATTTTCCATCTCTGACCATGTCATCCATGTTTGGCTTGTGCCCTCCATGACAGCTGCTACCATATGCCCCATTAGTCCTTTCTTCCTTTCATAACTAATCCTTGGTTTTCCATGTCTCTGCAAATATGATAAGCTCTGAAGGATCATTGCATTGACCTTTGCTTGTTTTTCTTATGCTCTAGAAATTTTGTCCTATCACTGAAAGATCCTATCATTATATGACTTGCAACTTCTAATTTTTTCCTTCAGACTTCTCAAGATATCTTCTATGTCAAGAGAATACTCTTCCCCATGTTTTTTAGTTGATCTATAAGGAGAGTCATGTGAATGTAATCCACCATTCTGCTTTTCATCTCTGATATTCTACTTCCTGCGAACATACCATGTTAGATAAAGAAAATATAAACATAATCAACATACCTTAGTGAATTTCATGGGAGGTTATTTTGTCTACACAAATAAGTCTAGAGTAGCACAATACATATATATACATATTCATATCAACATGTCGACATCATGCATGATAACACTAACTTCATACAATGACTTCATGCACGACAACCATAACCATGAAAATCACGCATAACAACATGCACCTAGCCCATCCAATCCAAGTATTTGAACTTGGAAGCTATAATACCAATTTCTAACATGCCCCCTACCACATTTACCTACTTTTACAAGACCTCTGGGTAAATCTGAAGCAGAGTGTCACTATGACATGAACCGAACTCCTGTTTTCAGTTAAGGAAGTGGGGCCTACAATTGAGACTTACTGACCACAAACTGACATCCTAGGGGGACTATAGATCACCCAGGAGTTGAAGAAACACCCCAGGTGGTCAATTCCTAAGTTGGAACCTTATTTCACTGGCCTAGAGCCCCAGACACATGCATGACAAGGCTTGGGTGTAGTTATAGACCTCCAACTGCATGCACAACATTGCCTATGTGTAGTTATAGACCAAAATATTCAGTTTAGAGGGTGTGGTCCGAAGATCTGAGCCACCTTTCCAGGTCAACCTCCAAACCCATGCCCATAACTGCCTATAACTTATGAGAATGATAAATTACATAATGAAAAGGCTAAACATATAAACTTAAGTCATAAGCTTGACCTAAATTGAACAGAACATACTAGGCATTTTGTCAAACACGTGGTAAACATGTAAGATACAGGTCAGGAATACATATCTAAGTGTAAATTTTTTTTCTTTCATTGTGAATCACCAAGAAGGTATAATTCCCTCTCAAGCAGTTGCAACAACACTTCTTATCCCAAGCATTCATCAACCATTCATCAACTAATCAAAGCATAATAAGAGCCATAACTAGAACATGTTATAGAACCATGCTTATAACCAGCATATAATCATAATATTGACCATGACAGAATAACCATCAAAGAAACATAATAACAATATAAATTCTCATAGATTACAATAGAAAAATAACTCTTATTAACTTATGCAAAATCCAATCAAGTCAAGGACTTCCACGTACCACCTGACCATAGATTGAGCTGAACCAAATCTTTATTTCAGCCATTCACCCCTGTGCCATATTCCAAGCATGAATGTGGGATCTCATGGGATAAATAAACCCTTGGGAATTTTCCTGAGACCACCTCAACCAATTTTAAAATTTTATGGCAATCCAAAGTGCAACCAAAAAATGATCCCATCACACCATCGTTATCCAGGAAATGGAAAGGCAAGGATGAAACCACTGTCAAACCTAGTAAAATCCATGTCAATGAAAAAAAATGAACCAAATAAACAAATTCATGTACCATGAATTCACACCTCGACTAGGAAATCACTCATGCAACCTGTTACCTGCAAAATCCTCCTGCTAAAGTTGTTGATCCAACCTTCTCCTTTCTTTCCTTACTTGTCCTTTTTCCTCCTTTGCTTGCTTGATTACTTTCTCCTCTTGGTTCTCTCCCTCTCTCTTTTTCAAGAAATTCCAAAAAACAAAACTGACAAAAGGTCGTGAACTAATCCTCATAAGCCTTTTTATCATTGAGGCCTCTATTTTCTTCATTTTCCTTTACTTTTCCTCTAATTTCCCTCTCATGCAAATATGTGTCTCTTCACCTTCCTTGTCTCCTATTTTCCTTTATTTCATAAATAAAATGCCAATTAATGCCTCTTTTCCTTTCCAATGCCTTTTCCAATTTCCTTAGCCATAAATAAATTGAAAGTGATGCCCACTATATTGCTTTTTTTAGCGTTCAACTTGGAATACATGTACCATGACCTTGGTCTTATGCTTTTTTCCTTTATTATCCATTATTACATAAAATTTTAACCCAATATTGTTAAAAAATACATGTAGGGCTCAAGTGTATCATTGAACGTGAAAGGGGATCCTCCTATTTTTTCGTGGAATTCCAATTTTCCTGCAGCCCTTGTTGTATAGGTAAATCCCCTCTGCGGACAGAGGTGATCCCACTAGCCTAAACAGGGTCTAGCAACAATCGAACAATGCTAACACGCAGGTTCCTTATTGCAAAGTAAATGCCAATGATGAGAGCCTACCTCGAATCCAACGCTTATATTCGTATAGGAGTCGTCGCTTCCGTTCTTTCGCTTCAGCTGGTCACAATCCTCACGATCCTCGTGAACAGACACCTGCACATGCAAAGAACAAGACAAATACAAGCATAAAATCCAAGAAATGCAACTATATATCAGTCAGAAAGGATACATTTCAAACATCATAATAAAGACACATGAGTGGAACCATAATGATAGTCGTCTATTATTATTGATAAGACAAAAGAGAATACAACCAAGTTCTGACGTCAAATCCTCCTTTGGCTGGGTGAATCAGCAACACATGCCTTGCAAATCTTGTAGGGGATGGGAACAAGCTTCTCTCTCCTTGATCACTTGGACATGGATCTCCTCCTTAAAGATTTAGCCTCATAGGGATACACAAGACCTCTTACAAGATGAGCTTAGCAATTCTCAGACTTTGGGACTTAGATTTAGGAGCTTGAAAAGTAGAATTACTAACTAAGAATTACCAACTAGCTTGTCAAAGGGGAGAGTACAAGCTTATATAGAGGTAGGAGGAGTAGATAAGACCATCCACTTGATTCATGGGATTGTCCTTATCATTAGGAAGCTTCCATGAGAGGTGGAGAACTACTTCCCTCCTTGGGAGATTCGAAGCCCAACTGAAGCAACTCAAACTGGAATTAGTTCATGGATAAGGTGGAAGGAACCTTTGGAAGTTTGATTGTTAAAAACTTTACCCAACTGGGTTGGCGCTAGTGCGACTCTGAGACAAAGCGCTAGCTGGCGCACCCTCTTTGGAGGATTTACCCCATTGGCGCGAGTAATACACTGTGGAACAACGCCAATGGATAAAGGGATATATTTTGGGTATTTTCCAGAAGGTGTCTTCATGGCATACGGAGTACATACTTTAAAGGATACAAAGCAGGTGTTTTCAAGTTATGTCACTTCTCACAGGTCCCGGAATAGGTCCTCCAATGTATGGGAGAAGAGGTAACAGGGACGGTGACAAAATTCTGTGTAATAGATAGAGAATAAAGATCTAATCAAACTATTTAAACTTGACAGATCAGTAGTTAGGTAGAGAATAATAATGAGCTCATCAGTTTAATCTAAGCCATTGGAAGTTATAAGGTTACAATTAGATAGTTTTCTTATCAAAGAAAAAAGAAATAAAGGGTCAGCAAGCTTAAATGCACCCATTGAAATGAAGAAAAAATGTTAAGGTAAATAAAGGGTAGGTTGAAGAAGTTTTACAAATTGCACAAGGTTTCTAAGTCAAAAGCACATTTATCATGTTTAATCCTATGTTTCATGTGCAAAAGGAATTGAGAAAAAGAAAGGATATTCACCAAAGTTTGTTTACTAAATTTCCCCTCATTTCACTACACCGCCACATACTTATTTGATAATTCCCCCCATTATCCCTTTATTACTTATAAATACACTTCCCCCTCATTTTGAACTTTACCCCTTGGTTTCACACATTCCCCTAGAAATTACATTTCAAAGATCATCCCCCCTTCCTAAAACCGCTTTTCCCTAGTGTCAAACTCATTCCCCATTACAAATATCACTTCCCCCCTTATTAATTTCCCTTTTCCCCTTAAAAACCCACAAAAACACTTTATCCTTAGTTTTTCCTATCCCCCCACATTATGTAATTAACGTCCCCCACTTTATGTTTCCCTGATAACATTTTTAACTCACTAACTCTGGTGTAGTTAAAAAACCCCCACCACATAACCCATGGTCCCACCTTTATTAGCCCATTTGCTTATATTAAATCGTGACTTTATTAATTAATTAATTACAATTCTTTGTAATTAAACCTCGGGCCCTGCCAACCACTTTCCCGACTTCGTATGTGCAACTCAACTGTGTGATATCCCTCTGATATCCCACCCCTAGATCTAAAAATGTAAAGCCATATTCCATGGATTCATTGTTCGGGAGTTAACGACCCGAGAGCACGCGAGATTCATGGTTTTGGCCAAGCACTGTTTGGCTACGTGGCAGCACCACGTTATATCAGGTGCATGTGAAAAATGCTTCCCCCCATCCAAAACCAGTGCGATGTCACACAAAACCACCTCCCTGCCTAAAGGAATAAATTCCCACTATTCGTTCAATAATATTCACGCCAAAATTTGACTGTTATTGGTTAAAACGCCGAAAAAGCCCTAAATTACTCTTTTCGTTCATTTTTTCTGCAAACCGCTCTAAGCCAATTATGGCACCCAGAACCTCTGAGCGACCAATTTAGCCACCAATTTCCGCTTAAAGATGTTGTTAGCACCTAAATCTGCCTTAGGCTGAAGGAAGGCAAAATTCAGGGTAACCACAAACCACGCTCAGTCTGGTAACTAGCCCTACCAGAATAGGAGAGGGCTCTCTCCGAGTCACACTCAATGAATAAATAAACGAAAAGGCCTGAGATGACTTACAATGAACTATTTATCTTAGGCTAGTAAGTGAAAATGGATACAAGAAGTTATTTTTATGAATGACTGTGTTTCTGGGATGGTATGGGACCAATGAACCTCAATGAAATAGAGAATTTAATACAAAGGCACAGATTATTTCGTGAGGCAAGATAGGTGGAAAGCCTAGAAATTTAGTTTAAGATAGTGCGGAATGGAGAGATTGATTAAGAGGGTGAAAAGGGCATGGACAACATGAATCCTTTTCAATAGAGGAATAAACACTGAACATGAAATTTTCCCACAGGCAGAGCAATAAAATTGAATTCTACCTTATCCAACTTAGAAAATTTCACCGGAAATGACTATGAAATGAAATATGAAACATAACAAGATACATATGAAACATAAGAGACAAATTTTCTACACTCACAACCACATTAATCTCATGAAACAGAGCCACTGCCTTTCATTAATCCTCTGTAAAAAATATACAATGAAGAAACAGAGTTTCTTTCCCATAGTCTCCCAGAAGTTACAAGCCAACCAACCCTTTGCAAATGGTTTACATACAATATGTAGAATGTTCCATGAAGAGATAGAACGCCCAAGGGTTGGGGAGTTACTCAAATCATTACAAAATGAAGGTGGAGAGCCAAACATCAGCTACAGGTACAGCGCCACAAACATGACAAATGGTTTGGGTGACCCTTTGCCTTCCTTTGCCACTTGGATAGATGCCCATTTGGAATGAAAGTACTTTAAATTCTACCTCTCGTGTTGAAAAAGTGAAGTGTCGATGAGAGAGACCACTTATGAAAAGTTGGGAACTGAAATTTTGCGAAATAGACGCAATTTGGGCCTTTTTTCCTATATGTGCCACGCCATTTTTTGTATGCGCCATGCCACCTTGAGGCTAGCTTTGAGGCACTTGCAGGAGTCCAAAATGTGCTTAGGTGTACTTTTTGGAAATCCCGTCCTATATACTTTCCAACCCAAGTGGAATTTTTGAATTTTGAGCTCATTTGCCCCACCAAATCTTCATTCTCCCAAGACTACTTCCTGTGTGTCAAAATAGGGGCAGTGAGGCCATTTTTTTGGGTGTTTTTGACCTCCTGGAGACTCAAATCATGCCCAAATTTCTTGCCTGAGTGCTAGTAGTCGTGCATTTACATGCTGAATCCAAAAATGCAAACCATTTCTCATTTGGAGCTCCCAATGCTATGCAGCGCGCCAGTGGCGCGGCGCGTATAGAAAAAAAACCTATGTTTGTGCCACAAAATTTCCATGTGACCAAAAATGTCCCACATTTCTTGAAATTTGGGTTGGAGGTTCTCTTAGAGGCACTATGCTCGGCTACAAAAGCTTTAGCCAAGATTTGAAGCCGATCTTGCTCTTTTTCCTCTTTTATTGCTCTGCTCAATTTGGCCTTCAAGCTCCTTATCCGGGCCTTTGCACTCATGTTTCATGCCCTGTAATGAAAAGCCATCCTCCTCAATATGGTTTTGTATCTATTGGCCTTCTCCAGCAGTTTCTCCAGGTGGATATTAATCTGCTCTAGCCATAACTCATGGTCGTTGTTGATCTCTTGCTCTAAGGTAGTGAGCTCGATCCTCCTTTGCTGGGCAACTTGTCGATTCTCATGGATGCTTTGCAGCTCCTGCTGGTCCTCAAGCTGCTTGTTCCTTTGCTCTAGATACTTGATGATCCATCTGGCCCTCTCCATATTGAGTATCAAGTCTTGGATCTCCATGTTCTGCTCCTGAATGGTCATCCTAATTTGGGCATTCTCCGCCTCTGCCTCATCATCCTGAATGAGGATGACATTGGTCTCCTGTCCACCTAATGGCCCCTCATCATGCATGGGCCTCTTGCCCTTGTCTAGTACCTGTGTTGTTGATGCCAGAAGCGAGGCCCCTTCCACCCTGGGTGGAGATAACACTCGCTTTGCTCCTGCAAACAAGTGCCTACTGCCTCTTTGATATGTAACAAAAATTGGCATGGTAGTGGTCTCATGGTGCTCATGCTGATGAGAAGGACCACCCATCTCCTGCTCTAGCTTTGATAGTACTTGTGATGTGCTGAAGAAGTCATGGGAGATGAAGTCCTCCGAAGCAATGCCCTACAATCCCAACTGATGATCTACCAAAATCCGGATAAGAGCAAAGTGATACACATTGTTAAGTTGTTGTTGAGGGGTCTTATGCAGCATGAAGGTGTTCATCCTCTCTATGTTCATGCATATGAAAAACAGGAGGTTCATCATCCTCACCCTGGTAAAGTGCATGAGCAACCAGATGTGATAGGCATATAGTCGAGAGAACCTCCCCTCACAGCTAAAGTATTTCATGATCAATCTCATGAGTGGAGCATACTCATCTTTCAAGTATCTGAAGGGAAAGACTCTTGTGAGCTGACTCAAGAATCTAGCCTTGATGTAAGGCTCATAGTGTTGCTTATCCACCTTCCTCTTCTTATGCCATTGTTCTCCAACATTTGCTATACCTGTTGCCACTGATATAGCTTCGGGTGTCAATGTGAAAGTGACCCCAACCAAGATATACTGACCTCCATGTAGATGAAGCACAAATAAACAGACCAACTCATGATGAACTCTAACATTTGCCACACTTTGACAAAATTCAAAACATGCTAGGTGTTCGAAACATGACATGGCAAGAGGGTATGCTTGTAATTTAGTGAGGGTAGTGGGCTCATCCCTCACATGTTTTCCACTCTTGTGATGTCTCCTGGGAGCCTGCTCTTCTGAGGATGAGTCACTTTGTGTCTCCATCTCATACTCTGACAAATGCTATGATGTCATGACTGCGGTGTGTACTGTACCTAGGCTTCCCTTTGATGATGGTGTGAGGTTGGGTGCCTTTTTGATATCTGTCACCAAGGGGAACAATGAAACAAGGAGTATTAGGAAGGGAGTAATATAATGGGGATAGGGGTTATAGGGAGAAATTTGTTTAGGTATATGGGAGGAGTTTGGGTATTTTGATAGGGTAGGGTTTGGGGTTTTAACAAGGTAGGGTTTGGGGTGTCATATTGACCAAATAGTGGAGGGATAGGGGAGAGGGTTTGGTAGTAATTTAGGGCAGGGATATTAGGAAAAATGAGAAAGGGAGGATAGGAAAAATGGTAGGTGAGGGGAAATTGATGGGTGGAATGGAACCTTGGCACTAACAACACACTTTAGAAACCCTAGCCATCATGGTTCTTGGTGATTTATTATGGTTGATTTTATGCATTTGGTTGCATTCAAACATCGGTGTAAGCCATCATATCATTGATAAAACTTAATGAACCAATGATGTCAAAGAGCCTACCTTTCAATTTGATAGGCTTCACAAAAATTTGGAGGTGATTTGGCCTTGTTCCGGCCCTTGGTCTGTGTGCGCCGTGCACAAAACCCAGTGTGCCGCACCCTGGGTATGCACCGCGCCTGTGGAAAGCTTGAACTGCGGGCAGGCTCTGTGTGCACCACAACCTCTGTGTGCGCCGTGCCTATGAGTATGTGTGCCACGCTCCTTGAAGCCACCTCCAACTCCCTCAAACACTCATGATGCACACTCACACCTTTTGCGACGTTTCTCCAAGGCTTGGATTAGCACAATGCCTTTGATTTTGATGAAAAGTTGTATATATAGCCTTGGAAGAGATGGGTTAAATTTTTGCTTCCTTGAAAACCCATTTTTCTAATGTTGTGTTTTGACACTTTTTCACTAACTTTAAAACACACTGATTTTCACTTTCCCTTTGAAATTTTAGCTCAAATGATGAAATTTTCGGCACTCTTTGCAGGGATTGCATGACAAGCCATTTGACCACGGAAACCATGACTGCATCTGAAGAAATCAACTAACGATTTTTTTGAAAATTTTGTCATAAATGACACTGTTTGACTTTTCTTCAAAGACAGAGTTTTGAAGAAGAGTCGAAGTCTATCCACATGACGATGAAGCTCTCTGAATCATAACTATGTAAGGGCCTCACTCTGGCCTGCATGGCTTTACTGGACATGTTCAAAGACCAAATTGATGAATTCCTAGACCTAAACATCGAAAATGACTTTTGTCCTTTAAAGGACCAGACCTTGATTGTCATGGACTTTGATGAAAAAAGACCTGAGCCAGCAGGAGCCAGACATGAGGGGGAATGACTACCATGACCTTCTCCGTCAGATTATGGAATGCCCCTAGTGAAATGCAGCTGGGTGAATGGATCGGGACACCTAAAAAATGAAATTCATAAAGAGTTTTGATCTCTGATGGAGGACTGACCATACCGACTCTAACATTGGCTCCAATGGGGGATGGTAGCTCCTTGGAGGTGCCAAGAACAACAGATCTCTAGAAGAGCTAGACAGTGCCTTCGTCCATTCGGCTATGGAGTCATCATTTTGATAAATAATACAGGACTCTGACTCATTTATGAAACTGAAATGACCAAAAAACTGACTCAAACTTGACATTGAAATGACTTAAAGGCTAACTTGACCAACTCTAACAAACTAAAATAAAATGGTATTTACAATGACAGTGGAAGCAGCGTTAAAAACTTAGAAATGATATGGCTTGAGCAGCCTACCATTGATCAGCCCTCCTGGACAATCTTCCTCGTTCATTTCCTTCAGAAGAAAGGCATTCTGCCCTCGATATGCTGCAATATTGAAAGGACCTTTCCAAAAGTTCTCAAACTTGTCGTGCTTGCCTTTCTCCTCATTCCTTGCATCCCACTTCAGCACCACATCATCCACCTGAAATTTGTCCACCTTTGCGTTTCTATTATAAATCTTCTTGATTTTCTCCTGCAATTTGGATTTGTTCTTGAAAACTTCTTCTCTGGTCTGCTGCAAGCGGACCATTTTATTCAACCTTCTCTGCATGGGGTCTTCTTCACTGCTAGCCTCCTGAAAAAGTTTGACAACCGGGGCAGTGAAAGAGGTAGGAAATATTGTATAAACTCCATAAATAAGCTCAAACAGTGACGTACCTATGGATTTCTTCTGACTGATCGGATCTACCCAAAGCACATTTACCAACCTCTTATGCCAGCTCTTCTTATTTATTTCCAGCAGCTTCTTGATTATGTTGACCAATGATTTGTTCGAAGATTCCGCCAACCCATTGCCTTGTGGATGATAGGCAGTTGAGTGACCCAAAATGATGTGATATTTATGACAAAACTCTACCATCCTTTTTTATTTGAAAGCTGCTACGTTATCAGTGATTAGCTTATTCGAGCAACCAAAGCGAGACAAGATGTTATTTTCAAGGAATGAAATGATTACCGCATCTATAGCTTGTCTAGTGGGAATTTCCTCAATCCATTTCGTGAAGTAATCTGTGGCTATGAGGATCCATCTATGCTGTCCGAAAGAAGCGGGATGAATTTCGCCAATGAAATCCAATCCCCATTGCTAGAAAGGGGCATTCACCTCTATGGGCTTGAGTGGTAGAGGTTGTAACTTCCACTTTCCTTCGAAAATCTGACACTTATGACAACGCTTGACCATCTTATATACATCAACAAACAATGTCGGCCAATAGTACCCTGCTCTCAGAATTTTGTTTGTTGTTGACTTCCAAAAAAGGTGACCACCACAGTCTCCTTGGTGGCGGTCCTCCATGAGTTTCTTTGCTTCCTTTTCCACCAAACAATTTAACAAGACGCCATCGGGATATTTCCAATACAGTGCAGAATTAAGAATGAAAAACTTGGCATCCTTCAACTTGAGTGTTCTCGCTTTGTTTCTAGTCATGCCGGGTGGTGGTGACAAATTTTTAAGCACATATACGATATCTGAATACCATGGAGAAAGAGCAAACATTTCTGATACCTGAATTGACAATTCTTCCTCATTCTCATCGGACATAGCAACGATCAGATTTATGTCCAAGGCATGCAATTTTGATTTAGCCATTAGCTTCGCCAATCCCTGTCCTTTCACCAGCTTTGTGAGCTTTATTTCCACATCATATTCCGGCAAGGCTGAGATCCACTTGCCTCTTCTTCCTTCTGGATTGGTCTGCACTAAAGCATCTTTTACAATAGCGTTAGGAACATAGGCCAGAATGTGAGAATGTAGAATATACACCCGGAAATCTTTCAATGCCTTCACAAGTGCAAGGGCTTTCTTCTCAATGATGTTGTACTTTAAAGCTGTGTCTCTTATAGCTTTGCTGAAAAATGCAATGGGTCTTTCATGATCATCTCTCTTCCGTAATAACACCACTGCCATAGTATGCTATGAAGCAAATGAAAACAATATGAAATCCTGAGTGCAGCCTGGGCTAACTAGAACTGGAGCTGAGGAAAGAGCCAATTTGACCAAATTGAAATATTTTACAGCTTCTATTGGATACCTATACCAATAGGTTTCATATTTCATGATTGGTGATCAAAATGACCAAATATGCTCTGCTTTGAATGCAAAGATCCCATATTTCTACAAGCAGACAAGGTGTGTCTCAATCTTGATGGGAACTCAATTGTGATGGATGATCCAACAGTCTAAACTGGATCATGCCATATTTTCAATTTTCATGTTGTAGAATATAGAAGGAAATCTGTTCAAATTGTTAAATCTTGGCAGATAAGTAGCTAGGTAGAGAAGTTAAGGTTCCCAACTGCTTAATCTGGGACCTTGGAAGGAATAAGGGTTGCATTAGATAGGAAATGAAAGCAAAAGCCAATAAAAAGAAAAAGGCATTCAAAGGGTTTGCTAGTCCAAGTGCACCCTCCAAGAAGGAACAAAAAATGTTAGGAGAACTAGTTGGGTAGGTAGATGGGGTTGCAGAAGTGGTGTCCCTTCCAAAATCAAAGTTGCTGAAACATCTACAAGAAGAGAAACACACTGGAGCATGACTAACTCCCTTGTCTTCATCTGTATATCACTCATTACTAACACCCTTTCCCAAGGTGCACAGAGCACAGAAATTTATAACTTTTGACATATTCTTATGGCTTTAAGAAGCCACATTTCTTGTGCAAAAATCTTTTCATTTTGATCTACTCTTGATTTCAAGTTATCTTCAAAGAAAACTTGGTTGAGCCAGCCCTCATCCATTTTTGTCCCCTCCATATTGACAACTAACCCTACTACTTAGCTCCCTATACCCCATTATCCCTATTTTTGTAAACACCATGGTGTATAAACCCCAAAATGTCTATAAATATCCCTCCCCTGGTACTATAGCCATATGGTCTGTTTAAAAGGGAATCAAAATGACACCTGGTCACTTTGATGAACCTCCCAGGTCACCTCCTCTCATTCTAAGTCATTCTGGTCATTTAACCCTTATTTGCAAAGAAAAAACCTATTAAAAAGCCACTCCTACCCATGACCCTTTTGCAAAAAGATAGCTCCTAAAAGGTTCCCCACCCCAAAAAATCCTTTTTCCCCTTCTCCGCCCAAAAAACCCATTGTCTAAAGTTAAAAAATTAAATTTTAATTAAAAGCGCGTGGGCAAATAAACCAATAAAACCCAAAAAACTATGGTTTACCCCCCCCGCGCGCCTTTTATTAAAACAAGATGTCAAATCAATGGGCGGGTCCCACTGCATAAACCCGCCGGCATGTCCCGATCTCCGCCAGCCGTCCGATCTCCCGCCCCGCCATCCAACGGTGGGCGGTTGATCCGCCTGTGAACCTGCCCGATCTTTTACGCCCGGGGGATGGGCGGTATTACCGCCGTACCCCTGCCACGTGTCAGGCACGGGATGTGTTCGCTGCCCCCCCCCTCCAAACCACTTACCGCCGGAGGGCCTGCCGGGGAGATTGCTTACCACCCTCCCCCTCACACTGACGTCACGCCTCCGTCAGCGTGACGTCACCCCACCTTTGACCTCTGCCGTGCATCCACCTCACCCGACCCCACGCATTACTCTGACTACCCCGCCACCATGGCCATGCCACCTGAGCGTCCACGCCACCTGGGCATCCGCGTCACCTGCCACGTCATCCCCTCCGTACCTTGGGCCCACCGTGACGTCAGCATGACGTCATCACAAAAAAGCGCCAATTCGCCCAAAATGCATAAAAAGGGCAAAAACCCGTTGTTTTTTAACGTTTGCTGCCGAATAACCTGGAGCTCAGCTGAAGGCGAATTTGATTTCCAACGGTCAGAAGCCAAAAGTCATCCGCTTCAACTGTTGCTGCCTCCATTGTCGATTCAACCATACTCAATCCAACCTTTTCGACCGCTGCAACTGCCCGTACGCCGTTAAAACAGGTATTTCGCCGCAGGCACCCTCTTTCCCTCTCATTGTCCATATAAATCCTCTTTCCTACTCAATTGCTACTGTAATTCAAGAATCCCTGTGGTTAAAATTCGCCCTCAAAGCTGCCCGTGAGACCTCTGTAACCCCTGTACAAAAAAACTGTCAGAGAAACCCGCGACAAGCTGAAACTCTGCCCAATTTTCCCAACAAAAGGGCAACTACAGGGCCCAGCCACAAGCTAAAAAACACTGCATTACATCCTCCTTCACCTCTGATAAGCAAACCTCTGCAATTGACCAGCTATCCAGCTAAAAAACACTCTGCCACATTGAGACAGAGTGCCCCCCAGTACAGTTAAACCTGTGACAGCCTTTTAAAAACTTCCAAGACTGCTCACTGCAGACAGAGAGCAATATACCTCTTAAAAACCAAGTTTGAGGCACTGTAAACTGCCAGCAAAGTCCAAAACGATGGAAGTTTCAGCTGCTTTACCCCTTAACCCACCCAACAGAGACCTAGAAGCTGTACCTTTGGTGGATGATGATGCTCTCATCACAGACTTTGTGGCACCAAGAAACCATTTGAAGACCTACTGTTAGCTAAGGAACACTCATTTAGACAGCAGTGACCTGTATGGGATATGGCAGTCCAATTTGCCCATTTACTTTCCGCCTTCCGTCAATATATTCCCAGAAATTATCCATCTGTGTGCAGAAAATTATGACCCGGATCTCAGGGCTGTGAAGTCTCCATCTGGGAGCATCCTTTTTCACATAACTCCAGACTCCATTAACCAGATGCTTAATTACAAACAGACCCAGTTGCTTACCCTTTCTCCATGGATTATTTGCTAGATGTGGGCTCCAGACTTTCCGCTCCAGACATTGAAGCCATAGCCAGAAAATTCATGAAGGCAGACTGCCAGCCCTCTGGGCCGCCCCCTTTCTCATATAAGGATTTCAATGAAGTAGGCAAGCTGCTGATAGACATGGTGACCTCTGTGCTGGGGTTCACCACCAATGAACATGTTGACACAACTGTGCTGGTCATGCTATCTGCATACAGCCCTATGCAGCCCCCTGATATCAAATACAACTATGCTAAGTACATTGCAGTCAAGATACATGATCAGTTGACTAGACTGGACAGAGAGGCAATATTTAAATATTCCTCATACATTTACCATTTATTCTTGTATTATCAGACAGGCAGCTTCCAATGCTCAATCAAGAAGCTAGACTCATAAGGGGAAAGAAGGTCTGTGATCTTCTGGTCTTCAGTCTTTCACCAGGTTCAGGATTCCCCCTACTCATACTGTGAGTTTATTGATCAATTTGTATATCCAGTCATCTGCCTGCTAAAGAGGACTCCCCATGCAAGACTATCTAGGGATATGCAGAAGATTTTGCAGCTATCCAGAAGCTACAAAATTGGTGACTGGTACCTGTACCAAAACCACTATGTCATCAGAATTTATGGCTGCGAGCTCTGTCCATACAGACTCCCGAAGTACGTTCCCATGAGGTTATTTGCTCTAGAATACTATAGGCAACTGATAAACTCAGACCTAACACATTTTCACAGTGCCAAGAAGAAGGCCAACCTGAAATTCAGGGATCACCTAGGCCCATTCACAATGAACAAAAAGGATGGTTGGCAGGAAGCTGACCAAATACTAGGACAACAACTCAGACTCAAGAAGAGTTTCTGGTGGGTCCCTTATGACCCTGAAGGTTTCATAAGTGCAAGAAGAGTCAAATTCAGGCTGCACGCCTATAACCACACCCCCCTCTCACAAGTACAACCGTTTGCAAATCAGGATGAATGGGTGCCTGGATCAAT
>APFE031703593.1:0-11445 GCA_000404065.3 Pinus taeda | reverse complement strand
CACCTCCACCCCCTCCTCCTCCTCCTCCTCCTCCTCTACCTTCGCTCTCCCCCTCCCTCCTCCTTTTCCTCCTCCTCTGCCTCCTTATTCACCGCCACCTACAACTCCACCTCCACCTCATACACCCCCTCCTCCTCCTCCTCATCCTTCTCCTCCTCCACCTCCACCTCCTCCACCACCTCCTCATCCTCCTCCTCCTCTTCCTCCTCCTGCTCCTCATCCACCTAAACCTCCATGTAAACATTCACCTCCTCCTCCACCTCCACCTCCACCTCCACTCTTCCTACACCACCACTTCCACCACTGCCTCCTCCTCCTCCACATACACCTATACCCTAACTAGCTCCTACTCCACATCCACCTATACCTCCACCAACTCCTACTCCGCCACCACCTCCACCTCCACCACCTCCACCTCCACCTCCACATCCACCTCCTCCACCTCCTCCTCCTTCTCCTCCTCCACCACCTCCTCCTCCTACTCGACTTCCTACTCCTCCTCCTCCTCCTCCATTTCTCACATCTACCTCATCCTCCACCGCCACCCCTTCCTCCTCCTCCTCCATCACCTCAACCTTTGCATCCTACTCCTCATCTTCCACCTCCACCTCCTCCTGGACCACCACTACCTCCACCTTCTTATCCAACACCTCAACCTCCACCTCCTCATCATATAGGTTAATAATCCTCTTCATTAAAGTCGTATGAATTCATAATCTTCTTCATTAGTAATTAGAAATTAATTAATTTATATTTTTTCTAAATACTTTTAGGTTGGAAAATTTAAATGATAAATATATGAATAAAATATTTATTTCCAAGTTTAAGATAACCTATTTTTTTCAATATTTCTAAGAGCCTTGCAAAAATCTAGGAGTATAGAAAACTTAGCTACTAAATCAGTCAAGGTTTTTTTAAGTACAAATAATTAGTTATTGGATTAAAACAATGAGGGAAATAATAAGCAAACACGCATTGGGTTTCCCAATAATATTTTGATCTGTCAAAATATATATTGATATATGTATCTATAAATTCGCTAATTATAATGAATTTATTATTAGAAATTTATAGATATTGCACTATATATTAACCCCCACAAAATCGTTTCCCTTATTTAATGTAACGACAACTCTAACCAAAATATCTTATACAATATGTTCCCCTTAACCAGAAACCATTATGAATGTCATTTAACACTAATATGACCCATAATCACTAATTTACTGTGATCACTCATACTCTTAGATAATTTAAAACCCTTCCATAATGCAACCTCTAACAACTATTACCATTAAAAAAAAATGAAATTGGTCACTTGATAATTCTTAAGGGACTAACTCTAAAATTAATTGAACCATAGTGCACTATTATCTTTAAAACATAATGAATTCTAGAAACTATGACCCCTAGTCCACTTCATGATGATGACATTGTAATTCTTGAAATTTTACAATACACATAAATTTTAATATCTAACACATTAACTCCACCATTAAAACTATATATTTTGTGCACTTAAAGTGTGATAACACAGTGATCAATTTGAATGACGTGTAACTCCAAATTAAATCCCATAAGAAAGGAATATAAGAGATATTGTGTATCATTGAGATGATATTTGATTATTGATACTGACCCAAAAATAAATTTTCGTGAGCCAACATATGGTAATGATTTTGATTATGATATTGACCCAGAAAGCACATTTTGTGAGTCAACATATGGTAATGATATTGATGAGTACTCGCATTTCACCCATTAGATCATACAATGATGGTGTATATTTTGTAGATGATTTAAGGTCTTAATGTTGGTGTCTGAAGTTCATTTTAACTATTATTCCCTCCATCAATTAATATTAATCAAGTATACATATATGTTTTTCTCTATATTTAGTCATATGTATTTCAATATTATAAAATTCCTAAATTTCTATGAATGTGAAAATTCTAATAAGTCCATTTGGTTCCCCTCTTTACTAATTTCAATAGAGTTGAAACAAACTTCACTAGTTAGTCCTCCAGAAATATTTAAAAATCTTCCAAAAGATGGAGAGTACCTAAACACATACAAAAAATGAATCTTCCGTCATCACATGTTCAAATGTCCATACAAATAATTGAAGTTTGGTATGCCAACTCTTTAGATGTAGACACGCAAGAGATTTTGTATCAGCCTACAATTGATGAAATATATATAGGATTAGTTAATAATATAATATAATATTTCGAATTCCACCATAAGCTTGAGAAGAACAAGGGGTTATACTTTTACTCCTTCAAAATGTTGAACAAGAAGAAGAAAGAGAAGCATTATTATACACAACCATTTACATTTGACCTCTTAAAACTTATGACATAATCTCATAGGAATATTGCAAGAAAAGACTCACGGAGTTGGAAAGCAACAAGGACATAAACATATACAATAAATGGAAATGGAATATTTTCAGGTATTCAACTAGAAGACACACAACAACAATAGGATTTACACTCAATTGCATCAAACTGTTTTGAGGATATCGTTTAAAGGGTAGCATAGAAAAGAAGCATATAAAATTAGAAAAATTTCTAGAATAATGTATTGGGTTTGACGTCTTGCAGTTTCTTGGACATGAAGAATATGTATTCATTAAAAAAAATATAGAAAATGATGGTAGTTCAGAAAAAACGACAACATAAAAAATCGATTCTAGACAAACTCAATGTATAAAGTTGCTCATCATATGCATACAACCAATGATAGTCGACTAAACCAAAAAGGAAAAAATAAAAATTGAACATCAACTTGACTTGTGATTTAACCCATGTTATTATGATAAGAAGTATAGAAGAAAATGACGTTCAAGATAGAACGCAATCCAAGCAGGCTGATAGTGACAAACTTTCATCCAAGTATTCTAGGTTTGATGACATATTAAGTTGCCTAGTAAACACATTCAGTAGAGAGAACAACACGAAATGGATATTTTGTTGGAATCTTATAACTATGAAATAGAAAAACATAATATAAACATTCTAATAAGAATTAATGATCCACCTTTTGCAGCCCATAGGTTATATATGCCTATAATTATGCTCTTTGCCATAGTTCTAAGTTAATTATTAGGTTGAGAGAATATATCTAAACCCCATGGAATATGTTGGAATATTCAGAGTAATATTGACATAGAGAGGACCTCACGAAAAGGTAGGTTTGGCTAGTGATGCAAAGCTATATGATATGAAAACTAATTTTAAAGTTAGAAAGAGCAAATAGTTGATGGAAAAGTGAAAATTTAAAAGTTAAATTTCAAAATAATATTTATTTTCTTTCGAAGTAAAAAATGGATAGTTTCAAAGTTAGAAACTCTAGCTATTTAATTGTTTTTGCAGTAAAAGACACAAAATTTCAAAGTTAAAAAAGTAATGGTGAAATTTAAAAACTCAATGTTTAACTTGCTTTCTTCACAGTCAAGATAATATGTACAAAAAGTTAATGCTTAAATCTGAAATGTCAATCTTTATCTCAGTGACTCACATTATGAGTTTGCATTATACATAGTTTTGTTTGCTAAATAATAAAATTGTCAAAATACTTTTTTAGGATAAGTTGTTAAATAAGAAAAAAATATTCAAATTCATATGGCTTAACAACAATTTTCACTAATAAAATAACATTTTAATAAATAAAATCATATAGATTGATAATCCTCTTCTTTAGTAATTAAAAATTAATTAATTTATAATTTTTTCTAAATACTTTTAGGTTGGAAAATTTAAATGATAAATATATAAATAAAATATTTATTTCAAAGTTTAAGATATCCTAATAAAACCCAACCCATTAGTTATTGTAATAAAACAATGAGTGAAATCATAAGTAAACACACATTGGGTTTCCCAATAATATTTTGATCTGTAAAAATATATATTAATATATGTACCTATAAATTCACTAATTCTAATGAATTGATTATTATATATTTCTACATATTGCACTATATATTAACCCCGACAAAATTGTTTCCCTTATTTATACAACATGTGCCCCTTAACCAAAAACCGTTATGAATGTCAAAACACTAATATGACCCATAACTACTAATTTACTGTGATCACTCATACTTTTAGATAATTAAAAGCCCTTCCATAACGTAACCTATAACAACTATTACCATTAAAAAACAATGACATTGGTCACTTGGTAATTCTTAATGGACTAACTGTAAAATTAATTGAACCATACTGCACTATTATCTTTAAAACACAATGAATTATAGAAACTATGACCCCTACTACACTTCATGATCATGACATTTTAATTCTTAAAATTTTACAATACACATCAATTTTAATATCTAACACAAACTCTACCATTCAAACTATATCTTTTATGCACTTAAAGTGTCATAACATAGTGATCAATGTGAATGAAGTGTAACTACAAATTAAATCCCATAAGAATGTAATATAATAGATATTGTGTATTATTGAGATGATATTTTGATTATCGATATTGACCCAAAAATAACTTTTCTTGAGCCAACATATGGTAATGATTTTGATTGTGATATTGACCAAAAAAGCACTTTTTGTGAGTCAACATATGGTAATGATCTTGATGAGTTCTCTCATTTCACCCATTAGATCATACAATGATGGTGTATATTTTGTAGATGATTTAATGTCTTAATGTTGGTGTCTGAAGTTTATATTAACTATTATTCCTTCCATCAATTAATATTAATCAAGTATATATATGTTTTTCTCTATTAATAGTTATATGTATTTCAAATTTATAAAATTCCTAAATTTCTAAATTGTGTATTTCTATATGGTTTTTTTCCTATTTCCACTGTTAAATGCAATATGAATAATAAATATGCTTTGTTGGATTCTTATTTATTCATGTTTGTATTATTGTGTTAAATATATGTATTATTAAAATAAGTTTTTGATACTTCATTTTTTTCTTATTTCTAAATCTTTCCTAATGAGAGAGAGTCATTTTTGCATGAATAGGCATAGTCTCTAACATATCACTATTGTACAATAAATTGGTCAAATGCTCGTGATACGAAAAATATACAACTAGGAAAAACACATTGGTGACATGCTGAATATGAATCGATATGAATGTGAAAATTATAATAAGTCCATTTGTTTCCCCTCTTAACTAATTTTAGTAGACATGAAACAAACTTCACTAGTTAGTCATCCAAAAATCTTTAAAAATATTCCAAAAGATAGAGAGTACCTCAACAGATATAAAAAGCGAATCCTCCCTCATCGCATGTTCAATTGTCCATACAAATAATTGAATTTTGGTATGTCAACTCTTTAGATGTAGACCCGTAAGAGATTCTATATTAGCCTACAATTGACGAAATATATATAGGATCAGTTAGCAATCTAATATAATATTCCCAATTCCACCATAAGCTCAAGAAGAACAAGGGGATATAATTTCACTCCATCGAGATGCTGAACAAGAAGAAGAAAGGGAAGCATAATTACACACAACCATTTAAATTTGACCTCTGAGAACTTGTGACATAATCTGATAAGAATATTGCAAGCAAAGACTCACGGAGTTGGACACCAACAGGGACGTAAAAATATACAATAAATGGAAATGTAATATTTCTAGGTGTTCAAATAGAAGACACACAACAACAATAGAATCTACACTCAATTGCATGAAATGTTTTTGAGGATATCATATAAAGAGTAGAAAAGAAAAGAAGCATAGAAAATTAGAACAATTTCTAGAATAATGTATTGGGTTTGATGTCTTGCAGTTGCTTGGACATGGAGAATATGTATTCATTGAAACAAACTATAGAAAGTGATGGTAGTTCAGAAAACACAACAACATAAAAAATCAATTCTAGACAAGCTCAACATAGAAAGGCGCTCATCATAGGGATACGACCAAGGATAGTCAACTAAACCAAACAGGAAAAAAATTTGAACATCGACTTGACTTGTGATTTAAGCCATGTTACTACAATAATAAGTATAGAGGAAAATGAAGTTCAAGACAGAACGCGTTCCAAGCAGACTGATAGTGATGAAGATTCATCCAAGTATTCTAGGTTTGATGACATATTAAGTTGCCTAGTAACAACATTCACTAGAGAGAACAAAATGAAATTAAGATTTGGTTGGAATTTTATAACTATGAAATAGAACAACATAATATAAACATTTTAATAAGAATTGATGATCCACCTTCTGCAATCCAAGAATTAGCACATAAGTCGGTCGACCACACGTTATATATGTCTATAATTATGGTCATCAATATATTTATAATTTAATTATTAGGTTGCTAGAATATATCTAAACCCCATGGAATATGTTGGAATATTCATAGTAATATTCACATATTTCACCAATAAAATGTTCCACTAAGGTTTTTTGTTGTTGTTGAAATATGCATGCATTATTTTTTATAAATAACCACAATATAATTTGTAATGAAGTTATTATTTAATTAATTTTTGTTGTTTTTTTAATATATTAAATTTGATATGAATAATGGGTTACCCATTTTTATGGTTATTATGGATTGAATTTTATCTTTAGTTCGATCCATTTAATTTATATGGCTTCCCTAGTTTGTCTTAATATAATGTTAATATTTTCTTCTAACTTAAATTGGAAAAAAAATTCGAAAATAGATCGGCCTATAATAAATATATAGTTTAGCTAACTTTTATGAATTTTTTAATCTAGTTAATGCAATATGTATAATGGGAGTAGTGTTTTGATTCTTATCATAAATTGATGGATATACCAATTTTCAATCCATTTAATTATATGGTCACAATAGCTATAATAAAACTAGTAAATCATTTTATAGTCAAAATATTCTATATATATAGTGTATTTGAAATTAATGTTGAAACCATTTTTTTAATTGAACTGAAAAGGAATAGATATCATAACTAAATTTTAAATAAATCCTAACCTTCTATTAATGAACAATATTAAAAATATTAATTATTGATTATTTAATCTCTAGCATCAACCTATTGATTATTGATAATTAAATTAAAATTGTAGAAATCCTATTATAAGGTATACACACTATCAACATAACATAATTAAGGAATCATAAATATGTTTTCACAAGTATATTTATATGTATTTCAAATGTGTAAATTATGTATTCCCATTTTTCTTTAATCACTAATATTTATATTAATATACATAAATATATATATTTGTAATATGATTTGTTATTACATTTTTGTTTTGTTTTGTTTTTGTTTCAATTTTGTCTAATCAATTCTAAGTTAAATTTTGAGGCTTTGTATTGAAATATAAGTTGTTGTTGAGTTCAATTGCAATTATTTTCACTATATGTACAGTCTGTGTGATATTTTTCTATCAAATTTATGCAAATCTCAAATGCATTCACATTTACTTCTTTAGGAATGGAATTTAAAGGATACAAATCAAAATATATTGAAAGCATTATACCAATATTAATGCTTTATTTAACCTCATTATTCATGAAACTCCCCCTTTGAATGAATGTGAGATATGCAAGACACCGTGCATGCGATTTGGAAGCGAATGGTAATACAATATAAAAATATATTTTTTGATCTTATTGACAAATTAATAAATATATTTTAGAAAAAAAATTAAAATAAATGGAATATAAATAAAAATAGATATACATTGAATGAGAGAGGTAATACTTTTCATTAACAAGGAGATAATTGTTCAACATTACACCTTGTTTAGGATAGGTAACACCTACATCACCTACTATTGCAACTATTCTACTAAAAATGATCATATTTTTATTATATATGTACAATGACAAATTCCTTAGTTCTCCTTGTTATCAAAAGAAGCCATGAAGGTGAGATAAACTTGGACATGCATAAAAAACTTTAGCGAAATAAGAGAAGAGTACAATGTTTCTTTGACTAAATTATAATATTATTACATTTATGCATCCTAAATTTTCCTTAATCATTTCAAATAAAAAAATTATCATTAAATGGACACGCCCTTAGCATTGAGGATTTTCATGAGTACTGTGCCACAAAGCCTCCCAACACGCAAACGTTAAATGACCCACAACTTTATTCCTTGTTAGTTATTCCCCATATGTTAGTTTTATTGAAGAATTTGTCATGTTATCTTCTCTTTTAATCACTTAATTCCTCTATATATTTTGCACAACTATGACATGTTTTTTCTTTCTTCTCTAAGGGTTCTATCTAGTAGCAAAACTTTCAAGAATGGAAATTTATTTTAAACCTTATAAACCTTTCCTAACATTAGTACTCCCTAATATCCAAAATTTTAAATGTCTAATGATATTTCCATAAAAATATAGAGAGTTTTAATTATTTTTAAGTTAAAATAATTTTAAAGTATAAACTTTGAGCATATAAATTTAAAACTAAATTTAAAAAATGTCAAAATTGACAACTATTTTTATTTTTATTTTGAAAAAACTCGGAATATTACCCCAAATAAATTTCTCTACTAAATGGAAAATTATTAGGCTTATTTACATTGGAACATTGTTTATTCTACCAAGACCTCATAGAATATCCGTGAATATTATCTCATTTTTCGCTTTACTTAGGCACGCCCCTTCCTCATCAAGGGTGATTTAACTCCTAGAGGATGGTAACTCAACATGTTTTTTTTGTTATACCTAACCACTTTAAGCATTAAATATGTTAATTGAGTACCCTAATAAATATATGTGGGATTTTAAACTTTCTTATTTATATGAGTCTATAATTATGCATAATAATTTGCCACTTGATTGTTGTTCATAATCACTAGCAAGGCCCCTTCATTCATATAGAAAATTTGGACATATATATTTGGGTTTGTGTGGTCCTATGCATTTTAATTATGATAATGAAAATAAGCATACAAAATATTATGTTGATGATTACACTAGAATGTGTTGGGTGTACTTACTAAAAATTAAATCTCAAGCTTTCAAAACATTTAAGGATTTCCATGTATGGATTGGATATGAAGCATAATCACACATTGGCTCTATTCATACCATTAATGGAATATAATGTAATCTAATGAATATGAAAAATATATTTGCAAGCACGAGATTCAACATAAGAGCATACTTCCATACAATTCTCAACAAAACTAAGTAGTTGAAAGAATGAACATTACTTTATTGAATATAGTTCTCTCAATGAGGTTTTTCAAAAACAGAACATTGATGTTTTGGGATTATTTGATTTTGTGTGTAATGTATGTGAAAAAATTATTTCCATCTCACGCTCTTAGAAAAAGAGTCCTTGTAAAATGTGGTATGGATGAAATCCTTCACTAAGACATCACAATGTCTTTGCTTCCTCTATATTCACTTATGTTTATTATAGTATAGCCATTCTTGCATATTTCGTATATTATTGTAAGTTTTTACTTCTTACCTTGTGGTTGTGATGTATCATAAGTTGGTTTTGGTTTCCTAAAAGGATTTCAGGGTAATTTCTACTTTTCTTAATGATTTCAAAATGAACTACCCTTCATACACTGAGTTCCTTCCAATATTGTACAATCTTTATAGAATTCTCACTCTATGATTAAATTGTATCTTGGTTCTCATCTCGATATAATTTTTATTTTTAAAAGCATATATGTACAGTACTAATGTTATTTCGTTTAAAACAAAGCATCGGATTGAAGGATGTCATCTATATTACTAAGGTTAGACTCTAGTTATCTCAAAACCTTCTATAATGTTCTTTACCTAATTAATTTAAAGTGATTCCAATTCAAACAGAGGAATTCCTTTCTTGTGTGTATACATTAGTCTATGACCAACTTGGGTGATCTGGTGACATTGTTTTGGAATCAAAATTCATGCAAGTTTTTCCACCTATGCTTTAGCCTTCAAGTACTTATCAAATGCTTCCTCTTTACAGGGTTTTGATGTCAGTTTCCATTTTCACTTGATGTTGGTTGTAAGGAAATTTGATGTTGTTTGAGTTTAACTAAAACCCTTATATATCTAGTTCTTTTCCAAAAATGCATGACACTTAAAAAAATGTATGTATATTGATTAAAATTTAACGGATTTACCCTCTTTGTTAATGAAAATATTTAATTATGATAGAATAGTTTTGGTTGTCTTATGGCCCCAATAGTGTAAATCTTTCTTTTTATTCATGAGGACAATTTATACAATATATTTACTTCTTACTATGTCTAATGAAGTGATTCCTTCAAAAGTTTACAATACTATAATATTTTTTCTATTTATATTATATGAGTACACATTAAATATTCATGTCAGCTCTATGTGATTACACCAAATAATAATTACACAAAATATGAAGAATACCAAAATAATAAACAAAGACATATATGATTCCTAATATCCTATGTTTCTCAAGTAAACATAAACTAAGAAGAACATAAGGCTTTGTATTCAAGTAACAACGTTAAATTTAACCCAACGATTTTTAAATCAATGATAATTAAATGAAACCAATCATTCCCTAACAAATGGTTCATTGAACAATAAAAGTAGAACTATAAGTGTTTTACAGAAAAAGAAAAGGTTTAAAAAAAATAAACTCAAAATTTTTGATCTTGATAAATGCTTCAAATTCTTGGCCGAGATATTAGATCTAAACATAAAAGAAATTTCATGTATGTGAATGACTATATTTGTGAATAGAGGAAATATTTCTAAATGAATTACTTATCATTTAATAGTAAGATATTATGTATGTGAAGGGATATGTTCTAGATTCATGAAATTGTAGTTTTCATTTCCAACAGTGCAGAAGAGAGTGACAATTTATTTGAATATAAGACATCAATCTTAAATTAACTTCCATATCTCCACCTCCACCTCCACCTCCATCATCTAATTGCCCACGTCCACCTCCTCCTCCTCCTCCTCCTCTTCCTTTCCTCCACTCCACCTCCTCCACCACCTTCTCCTTCCTCCTCCTCCTCCTCTTCACCACCCTCCTCCAACTCCACCTCCAACTCCACTCCACCATCACCTCCTCCTCCTTCTTCTTCTCCAACTCCACCATCTCCTCTTCCCCCACCTTGAAATCCACCTCTTCCTCTACTTCATCCTTAGCCTCCACCTCCTCCTCGACCTCCTCTGCCTCTGCCTCCTCCAACAACTACGCCTCCACATCCTACTCATCCTCCTACTCTACCACCTCATCCACCACCACCACCTCCTCCTCCTCCTCCTGCACTTTCACCTTTGTCTCCTCCTCCTCCTCGTCATCCACCACCACCTCCAACTCCACCTCCACCTCCTCCAACCCCTCCTCCTTTTCCTCCTTCTCCTCCTCCACCTCCACTTCCACCTCCTCCACCACCACCTCCTCCTCCTCCACTTCCTCCTCCTCCTTCTCAAGCTAAACCTCCACCTCCAACTTCACCTCTTCACCCACCTCAACCTCCACCTCCACCA
>APFE031703591.1:0-17190 GCA_000404065.3 Pinus taeda | reverse complement strand
AAGGGTCTTCATCAGGAAGACACCTGAAGTCAATCATTTCAGGATATTTGGGAGTTTAGTGTATTGTCATATTCCCGAAGGAAAGAGAAAGAAATTAGATCAAAATGCTAAGAAAGGTTATCTTGTGGGATATAGCAAGAATGTTAAGGCATATAGAGTATATCCTCTAGGGAGTAGGAAGGTAGTAGTTTGGAGGGATGTAAAGTTCATGGAGGACGAAGCTTTTAGGAAATCCCGGAAAAGGTCTTCCGAGGAGCAGTCAAAAGACGATCCGTTGGTCCAACCACTTCGACCAGCAGAAACTAGTACCAGAAATTCTCCTGAAGGCAAAGCTTCAGAACATGAGGAATCTCGGGAAGAGGAAGAGTTGATAGATGTACCCACTACCAATGGAAGAACGAGTCGGGAACTTCGACAGATTCTACGGGATGCAGAGGACTTCATCGGTGCACCCAGGAATGATAAAAGGGAGCAAAGACAGCCAAATAGATACCAGGCCCTAGTAGCTCAGGTTGGGGAACCTTCTAATTTTCAAGAGGTTGTTTAGCATCAAGTATGGGTAGATGCGATGGTAGAGGAATACAGTTCTATAATGGACAATGATGTCTGGGAAGTGGTACTTAGGCCTCAGGACAGGTCAGTGGTAGGTTCAAGATGGATCTACAAAGTCAAATATGTTGCAGACGGCAGTGTGGCGAAATACAAAGCCAGGTTTGTGGCTAAGGGGTATGCTCAGATGGACGAGATAGACTACGAAGGAACCTTCGCCCCAGTAGCCAGGTATACTTCTATTAGAACGATGATATCTCTTGCAGCACAGATGGGGTGGGAGATTCACTAGATGGATGTCAAGACAACATTCTTGAATGGGGTAATAGAAGAGGAAGTATACATAGAACAGCCAGAGGATTTTGAGACACGTGATAAAAAGTCTCATGTATGCAGATTAAAGAAAGCCTTGTATGGGATTAAACAGGCACCTAGAGCATGGTACGGTCAAATTGATGGCTACTTGCAGAAGATGGGTTTCGTCAAGAGCAACGCAGATCCTAATCTCTACTATATTGTCATAGAGAATGAGCCTCTAATCCTAGTGTTATATGTGGATGATATTTTCCTAATAGGATCATCCATGCTCATCAAAGACTGCAAGAAGAACCTAGCCACAAAATTCAACATGAATGATTTGGCACAAATGCATTATTTCCTGGGGTTGGAAGTTTGGTAATAGAAGGGTGAGATCTTCCTTGGACAAGGGAGATATCCTACAAAGATCTAGAAGTGATTCAAGATGCGGGGCTATAGACCTGTGGCTACTCCAATGATCACCAATTGGAAGAGGATTGATGCATCAGAAGTAAAAGACGTTGATCCCACCTTGTACAGGCAGCTTATAGAGTCCTTGATGTATCTAGTCAATACTAGGCCAAACATTTGTTACATTGTCAACACCCTTAATCAGTTCATGGTGGAACCAAAGAGGGCGCACTGGGCAGCAGCCAAACATGTTCTCAACTATATACAAAGAACAGTCGAGCATGGACTATTGTACACCCAAGGCAATGACATCAGGCTGAGAGGGTTCACTGACGCAAATTGCATTGGAAGTTCAGTAGATTGGAAAAGTACAAATGGGTATTGTTTCAACATTGGGTCAGGAATGACCTCCTAGTGTAGTAGGAAACAGAAATCCATGGCTCTGAGCTCAATTGGAGCTGATTATATGGCAGCTAACACAGCTTTGTGCAAAGCCATATGGCTTAGGAAATTGCTTGTGAATCTATTCAGGAGAGGATGGAAGTGACCGGGATTTTGTGTGATAATCAGAGTTGCATCAAGCTCTCTGAGAATCCAATATTTCATGATCAGTCGAAGCACATTGATATCAGGTGTCACTTTCTCAAAGATTGTGTCCAACAAGGAGCAGTACAGTTGAGGTACACTCCTACAGGGGAACAGGTGGCAGACATCCTCACCAAGGCTCTAGGAAGAACAAAGTTTGTTTATTTCAGGGAGAAGATGGGGATGGTGAAGAATCCATTTCAGTAGCAGAAATGGTTAAGTGTTGAGAGTTGCAGTGCAGCAGTTAGCAGTAGCAGTGCTATGGGTAGCATGATGCAACATGTTGAGAGGGAGATATAATACAGATGTAGCAGTGGCAGTGGCAGTGTCATGGGCAGCAGTACAAGACGTAGCAGTGCAGTGGATGTAGTGTAGCATTGCTAGAGCACATTCCTCGCTAAGAGGGAGTGTTGATTTTTGGTAGCAGTGGATATTCTCTAGCCTTGAAATTTGGTGGAGAGGCTAAAGCACATGAGATCTCCAAGACCCAGAAATTGTTTGGAAAAATTCCACCCGGATGAGGAGTTATTAAAATAATTATTGGGTATTAATAAAGATAAGGGTGAGAAGCTTCTAAGAGACGAGGATCAAGTCTTTTTTAATCTTAGTCATTGATTAGAGACCTAATCTCGGTCGTTGATTCATCAATAGGAAAAATATTAGAGAAGACTTGAGGATCATTTGGAGACACACCAGCAGATGCTCAGTATCTCAAGGAAAATCGATTCTCAAGAGAAGGAGATCGATTTCAGAGGGAGAGTTGCAGGGTGGAAGAAAAGGAGGGTATCAGCAGCAGTTAGTGATTGAGGAGGAGGTGACACAGAGACATTGAGAGCTATGATGAGCCATGCAGAGTGACCCAGAGGTGACGCAGAAGTGGGAGAAGGGTCTCCAAAGTGTTAGAAAGTTTCCAAGGGAAAGTCTCAGGTGTTTTCTCTTCAGTTCTCTGTAAAATCATTCCTTGTAAAAGTGATTGTTGTTGAAGATTAATAAAACCCTCATCTGTTGCACCGGTTTTCCCACATTGGGTTTTTCCGAAGACAATTGTCCAAAAAAAACTGTGTTGATGTGATTGGTCCTTGTGTATGTATTTTCTCTATGTAGTTATGTGATAATTGCAGTAGAATTTATTTTAATATTAGCTGAAGGGATTTCGCAAATAACTTATTGTGAAGAATAAGTAGGTGAAATAAATCGATTGCTGCTGTAGAATTTTAGGTTAGAAATTTTCACAAAAACCTCCCTGAAAAATAGCTTGACTACCTATGAAGTTGAATATTTTGATGGTATAGCAAGAAATGGGCAAATTTTGTGAGCCGTTCTACCACTAGATATATGCAATCTTTGCCCTATATCGATGGTAAGCCTATGATAAATTCCATGGAAATGCTCTCCCACTTTTGTTCCAAAATGGGGAGTGGCTGCAGTTAGCCTGTTGGATGGGTATGCTCTGTCTTGTTTTGCTGGCAAGTGTTGCACTCCCTCACAAGTCTCAGCACATCTAACTTGAGGCCCTCCCAGGTGAATCTCTCCTTGACCTTCCTGTAGGTCTTTCGATATCTCGGATGTTCGTCCAAGGGTGAGTTGTGAGCTGCCTGCATGATCCTCTCTTTGAGTTTTGATTCTAGTACAAGATAGATTCGTTCTTTATAGTAGATAATATCATTCATAACCCGATAACTATCATCACGGATCAACGCGTCTAAAATCTCACAAGTGAATTTATTCTTTGAATATTCTATCAGCAACAACGACTTCCAATCCTTTGTCATCTCTATGAGTGAGAAAGTGGGCGGTGTGTAAATTTCTAAGTGTGACGCATTAGAAATCTCTATTGCATTATCTAGTTTATTATCTCCTACTTGTTCATTCCATTAACAAGTTATTTATTAATATAAATACCGAAATAAACACAAATGCAACCTTCACACATATACAAATCAAAAACTGAAATAACTGAGACAATCACACAAGCGACACCATTATTTTTGGATAATTGTCCCCGGAAAAACCCAATGCGGGAAAACCAATGCAGCAGATATGAGGGTTTTATTCTTATGCAGTTTTTTGAATACAACTAGGGTGCTAGAAATGGCTCACCCTTCAAAGGTTTTCCTTGGCAGAAGTACCTTGCTCCGGAGACAAATATTCTGACTAATCAGCAACCGGATGATGAGCCCCACCATGACATTAACTGTTCCTTAGCTAGACAAGAAAGTTGCTCCAAGGTTCCTTCCAGAACTGTGTCACCCTCTATGGCTCTGTCTCTACCTCTCAGCTCTTAGTTTGCCCCATGAAAACACCACAGCGCAGCTCTTTCTGCCCAACATCAGCTCTGCTAGCCTCTGCATCAGCTTCTCGCCTCCTGTGCTTTCAACGCTGGCCCTCCAAGGCTCAAGCCTCTTTGTCAGCTCTGGATGTCTCTGCATCAGCCCAGGCTGCCTCTGCACTGTCTCTCTGGCACTATCACTGCCTCTCTGCTATGTATTCTCGGCCTTTTGCCGAACTACCCCTCGCTACAACAGATCACTAACTTGATTTCTCAGCAAACGCTACCCCAAAAAATCGAATTCTTGATCAACTTGGTGTATCTCCAACTGACACTCAAGCCTCCTCTTATACTTTTCCTATTGACAATTCAACAGTCGAGATTAAGTCCCTAATCAATGACTAAGATTAGGTTTGGCTTGATCCTCGTTATTTAGAACTTTCTCACCCATATTATATTAATACACATTAATATTTTAATTTTCCTAAGTTTAGACTTAGGGTCTCATTAACAATATTAATTATTTTAATATCTCTCCATCCAGGTGGAATTTCCCCAAATGATTTCTGGGCATTGGAGATCTCATGTGCCTTAGCCTCTCCACCAATTTTCATGGCTAGAGCACATCCGATGCTACCAAAAATCAACACTCCCTCATAGCGAGGAATGTGCTCTAGTAATGCTTCACCATAGAAACATCACACTAATCCTCCACATCGGTACTTATGTTGATGCGTGGCCTGCTTCCTCACATCCACTGCATTGCTACTTCCTATACTACTACCCATGACACTGCCACTGCTCTTAGAAGGCTTGGTGACTGGTCAGTCTGGAAACCTTGTGATGTTGAAGCCAAACTTTGTTCTTCCTAGAGCCTTGTTGATCAGTCAGTCTGGAAGCCTTGTGATGCTGAAGCTACCTCTGCTGCTATCCTGTGCTCCCTCTACTACCACTGTGCTACTGAAAACACCTCTGTGCCTCTCGCACTGCTGCAACCTCCATCGCACTGCGTCAAATTTATGCACTCTAACACTGCCTTGCCACTCCACCCAACACCTATCATCATGCTACTGCCTTTAAGGGCTCTCGTAGCCGGATGTGATCCAAGAGTTTAGGCACCTCAAGGATCCTGCCCCTAGTATGTAGTCCTCCTAACTACAACTCAATGTCTTCCCACCTCTTCTCTAGAGGCGCATAAGCACTCATGGCACAATTGTCATCAGTCTCGACCTCTTTCTCCACTGTAGTTGGAGCTGCCTTTGAAATGGAAGCTTCTCCCTTGCCTTTCTTCCTTGGACACTGGGATGCATAATTTCCCAGCTCCCCACAATTGAAGCACTTGACCTTGGAGATGTCTTCCTTCTTCCTCTTCCCTTGTTGTCCCACAAATGCTAGAGCCGCATCCTCCTCCTCCTCTTTCTTGACTCGAACTCCCTTACCACTACTCCCTGCCTTGGTCATTCTCCTGATCTCTTCCTGTCGAAGAGCTTCCCACATCTCCTCCCAACCGGGAAGAGTAGCCCTGCCCAAAATACTTTGGAAAAATGTCTCCCACTCCTCGGAGACTGCATTTAGGGTAGTCTTGACCATAAACTCTAGATTTGGTGTAGACCCCACGGAAGTAAGCTGGTCGCGAATCTCCTACAACCTGAGAAGGAATGGATCTATTTTCTCTCCCTTATGCATCTGATATGACCTTAGCTGATTCTCCAATAGAATCTTCCACTACACAAAAGAGCCCTAGTATAAGGTGGTCAGGGTGTCCCACATCTCCTTTGTTGTGTTCTTCTAAGCAATATGTGGTATGACATGATCTTTGACCCCGTCTAGGATCATGAACTTCGCCCTCGCCATCGCCTCCCCATACTTCTCATTCTCAGCTAGGTCAACTGGGATAGCCACTACTTTCAAGGCAAAGTCCTTGATGCAATGTCGATCTAGGACTGCCAGGATCCTAGCCTTCCAAATGACGAAATTGGAAGCCTCGTCCAACTTGTCTTGATCCCCCAATCCGTTCACTACCATTTCAGCTCCTCTTCTAGACTCCCTCTGAGTTTCGACTCCCCTCTTGGAAATCTCCCTCTAAGTCCTGATTTCCCTCCTGGAAATCCACTGGCCAGCTATCGAACCACTCCTCTCCAATCCTCCTTGCAACTACAACTCAGATCTGGATTCCTTGGCTAGAAATCCGACGAGGTAGTGATTCCCTCTACCTTGGTTCCACCTCCTTAGACACTATTTTGTATCGATAGAAATAGCGTCCCACCAGCTCCTCAAATCACAATCTTCCCACAGCTCCCCAAGCCCTGGCAACTGAAGCAATTGAGCCTTTCAGGCTCTGCACAATCCCAACAAAAGTTGAATCTGCTCCTCCAGCCAACTGTGTCAATCCTACCTAGCTGAGCAAGATGACATGACTCTTCGTGAGCCTCTTCTACTTACTCTTCCTTTGTGCTGACCCTTCCCTTGGATCGAACTGCTGATGCAGGCTCTGCATCTCCTCTTCTCTTGCTGCTTTTGCTCTAGAACAACGTTGTCTTTCAGGACAGCTGCTACTGCTGCAAATTTCAAATTTTTGTTGGTGTCTTCAGTCCTCCTGTGATCTGCAATTGCTCTGATACCATGTGGAAATTTTTAAGTCTGACACATTAGAAATCCCTACAGCATTATCAAGTTTATTATCTCCTACTTGTTCATTCCATTAACAAGTTATTTGTTAATAATTTGTTAATTCCATTAACAAGTTATTTGTTAATATAAATATTGAAATAAACACAAATGCATCCTTCACACATATACATATCAACAACTGAAATCACTGAGACAATCACACAAGGGACACTATTATTTTTGGACAATCGTCCCCAGAAAAACCCAATGCAGGAAAACCGGTGCAACAGATATGAGGGTTTTATTATTATGCAGTTTCCTGAATACAACTAGGGTGCCAGAAATGGCTCACCCTTTAGAGATTTTACTTGGCAAAAGTACCTTGCTCTAGAGACAAATATTCCAGTTGATCAAAAACCGGATGATGAGCCCCACCGTGACTTTGACTGTTCCTTAGCTGGATAGCAAAAGCTGCTCCATGCTTCCTTCCAGAACGGCATCACCATCCAGGGACTGCGTCAACCTCTACGGCTCTGCGTCTGCCTCTCAGCTCTCATTCTGCCCGACAAAAACACCACAGCGCAGCTCTTTCTGCCCAATGCCAGCTTTGCTAGCCTCTGCGTCAGCTTTTCGTCCTCTTGCATCCTTAGTGTTAGCCCCCCAAGCTTCTTTGTCAGCTCTGGCTGTCTCTGCGTCTGCCCAGGCTGCCTTTGCGCTGTCTCTCCAGCACTATCGCTGCCTCTCTGCTATGTATTCTCGGCCTTCTACCGAACTGCCCCTCGCTGCAGTAGATCACTAACTCGATTTCTTAGCAAACCCTGCCCCAGAAAATCGAATTCTTGATCAACTTGGTGTATCTCCAACTGACCCTCAAGCCTCCTCTTATACTTTTCCAGTTGACGATTCAACGGCCGAGATTAAGTCCCTAATCAACGGCTAAGATTAAATTTGGCTTGATCCTCGTTATTTAGAACTTTTTCACCCATTTTATATTAATACACATTAATATTTTAATTTTCCTAAGTTTAGACTTAGGGTCTCATTAAAAATATTAATTATTTTAATATCTCTCCATCCGACTGGAATTTCCCCAAACAATTTCTGGGTTTTGGAGATCTCATGTTCCTTAGCCTCTCCACCAATTTTCATGGCTAGAGCACATCTAATGCTAGCAAAAATCAACGGGCGTCATCCTTGATAGAGCATTTGCCACTACGTTATTCTTTCCTTTGACATATTCTATCTCAAAGTCGTAGGCCTGCAACTTGCTTATCCACTTTTGTTGCCTCTCACTCAGTTCTTTCTGCCCCATGATGAATTTCAAGTTGTGGTGGTCCGCTTTTACCTTAAATTTCCTGGATGCATTATTGCCAACATCTCTTTATCATATGTCAAATAGTGCAACTCATAATCTCTAATCTTGCGACTTTCGAACGTTATGGGGTGTTGATTCTGCATAAGGACCGTTCTTATTCTTGTTCCCAAAGTGTCGCATTCCAGCACGAATGGCTAGGTAAAATCAGGTAAAGCAAGCACCATCACCTTCTTCATTCTAACAAATGTTTCATGTGCATTCTCCGACCAACTGAACGCCCCCTTTTTAGTGAGATCTGTAAGAGGGATTGTTAATTGTGAGAACCACTTAACAAATTTCCTTTGCTCTACGGTTTGGGGGCGCCTTTCCCTTACTTCGAATTCGCAGACCCAAAATCTCGCTTCTTCTGTTTAAACTTTTGCTCAATCTTGACAGCGTGTCGGTACATTATGCCGAGCGAGGAGATGTCCAAGAACCCCATCTTGTCCTAAACGTATTTGTGTAGACAGTCGCATTACTTGAGTACCAAATGTCGCTCAGAATCCAACTTCATGCAAAGGGTACGAAAGACATTGGTAAACTCTGGCACGTCTTGGTCCCTTCCCTGTCGTAGCATGGTCCACTTTATGTACTTATCCTCATAGCTCCCGACAGGGTAGTACTGCTCCTTGATGGTGCCTCAAAATGAATCCCAAGTGGGTGCGACTGAAACTAGTGAAGGTGTACTTTCATCCTTCCGCTCACAGTAGGTTTCCCACCAGTCCTTGATGTGGGGGGTGGCTTTGAGAAGTGCAAAAATAATATTTTCCCAACTAGAAAAATCATGAAAAGAAAAATATCCTTCTAGCAAATTTAACCATTTATCTACGGCGTCCGCATTTATCTGACCTTCAAATATGGGGATGTCTAAGTTAACTTGTACCTTAAAGGGTGTGGCGCTTCCAGAATGGTTGCTGAAAGAAGATGTGTCGCCTTTGGGTAGCCGCTGAAGGATCTGGGAAAAGTTGTCCATGATCGTGTTCTCTATCGCTCAAGGGCTTCTTCGAGCAAGATTTTGAAAGAATCTCCTGCCCCCTCATCTTTCTTCTCTTCCGCCATGGGAGGTCATTGGGATTTGCAAGGCTGGTCTTGCAAAGGTTCGACCAATTCGAGCCTAACTCCTTATATCCCGACCTCGTTGGGGACATGTAAAGAAAAACAGAGAGAGCAGACTGCTTTGATACCACTAAACAGAAACACAACAAATCACAAATATAACCACAAATACAGATATGCAACAGAAATAACACTTCATTTCATTAATATCAAATACTGAAATATGCTTATAAACATAAATGGAAATAGACTAGCTCGAGCGATGGTAGCTTATCTCTGAGAAGAGATGTGGCAACTACATGCCTCTGAACTGTGTTATAGTGAGGCTCAAGGGCTTATCTATTATTGAACAAGGGAAAACCCTAAACAACCACAACCCTAACCCCAGGAGATGGAACACCAAGAGTTTGTGGGCCCTATTGGGGTTAGTTGGGCAGCAAACTTCCCAAGGTTGTAACTTGGTTATATTATCTCTGTTTGGCACATATGATACCTTGTTGGAAATATCTCTCTGAGTACTATAGGATTTGCGACAAGCCTATGCCATCTGCTGTGCACCTCAAAAAAACACTATTTTGTGGGTCAAAACTTCTCTGAAAGTTCAGGACCTGAAAAACTACTAAAAATAGTAAATGTTGCAATAAACGAGGAAACGGATGAAACCAACTGGAAGTCTAGGTGGAATAGGTAGGTGGCCACCAATATCCACATGAATCAGTACAATTCAGTCTTGTGATAACAATTCACACGAAGTATCCAGTATCCTCAAGATTCCACAAAAGATTAAACTAGGACGGTCAGAGCCATTCTTAGTTCGACAGTTTTATTTATCACTCCAAGGATCATATCAACTTGTATCAACGAAGATGATAGTTTTGAGACGAGAAGACATTCGAAACAGAAAAAGAAATCAAGTCCTTTGATCAGCAAGCCTTGAAGACAAAGCTTTTTGAAGACGAAGGTAATGTTATGAATAGAATTATGTAAAAGTAATAAATATATATAATAAATAATAATTACAATAATATGTAATCAAAATAATAAGTTAAACAAAGAGGCATGTCTCTACGGATATGACTATTCGTGAAAGGGTTACCTGGCTATATATACAGATCCCTCACTCTCAATTGTATCATCATTATCATTCATACATTTTAATATATATTCTTGTATCCTAAATGGAGATCTACATATTCCAACTCTTTTGGATTATTTAACTTGAAAAACGAACTTTGTTCGTTCCACTACCCCCCAAAGTCTATTGTTGGGAGACAACTAGAACGGAGTGGGCGGGGATTAGAGTGACAGTCCCTGCCCTGAGCAGTTGTCACGGTGCCTCTACAATCTAAGCAATAACAGAACATATGTACAACAAGAAAGGGCATAAATAAGCAATGCAGCATCAGTCACAATCTCATAAGGAATGCAATTTTCTAGAAATTTACCTAAGAATAGCACCAGAAAAACATTTCACTATGGATAAGTGCCAGCATTGAAATACAATGGTCAAGCTTTTAAGTTCTGCTGTCCTCTGGAAATTTCTGATGAGATAATCAAATTGTTTAAAGAAATCAAATCCTTCAGAATACTTTTTGCTCTTGGTCCTACCTAAATATCTCAAGTTTGAACATATTAATCGTTATCATTCATAATTACAATTTCCAATCCCATTTAAAGGATGGCTGGTAGAAAGAAACAATGTTGATGGAAAATAATCAATAACCAGACAAAGCATAAGGACTGAGCAAAGGCATACAATGCCTCCTTGTGTTTGCATCAAACGGAAACCTTTTTGCCACTTATACTTGGCTCGAAAAATGTCTTTTCATTCCATTTGCTACTTCAAAATAAGCTTACAATTTGTAATAAAGATCCTGCAACCAGCATACCTGTGGAAGGACTCCAGATATGTTGCAGGTTGATAAATTAGGTATAGAGCCATCCGAAGGGTGCTCAACAGTTGTAAAGCAAACATTATACTCCTGCCAAAGAAAGGAAAGCTGTTAGTTAATCACAGATCCACTTCACTAATATACCAGTTCATAAATGCGATACCAGAGGAAGAGCATTAAACAAGAAAACAAACGATCATAGAATATTAACATTGTAATTGAAATCAAGTAATTAGTAACAAGTTTCACTAATTTATGCATTATTTACTCAAAATTGTACTGCTTGTTCTAAACGTTTCCAAGATATTAAGCCTTACCTGTATGATGGGAGGGTAAAGACTGTTGAAGTCAAGAAGTAAATTATATTTGTCATAGAGGCCTTTCTTCGGTTCCAGCACTAAACCCCCTGAATAAGCTGGAACTTTCTTGTGCTTGCCATATGTGTGTAGCTCAGCCTGATCCTCAACAATACCATCAAGAACTTGTTCCTCTAGCATCCTCAAACCCCACTTTCTGAAATGAATTTTCTTTTTTATGTTTCAAGTTCTTTCTCTTGAACTGAAATCTTGTCTGGTAAAATATACTTTCTTCCATGGAACTCATGCAATAGAACATACTCAACTCTTTGGGCCCTAGGCCCCTGCAGTAAAGAACCTTTAGAAATATCTTTATCCTGGAAAAGGAATTGTTATTATAACACAAAGGCTAACAGATTGCACATTTACCTGCAGTGTTCTACTCCACAGATTTCCACTGATATTAGTAAGTTGGCGTGTCAATGGGAGCACACTCAAGTGAAACATCAACCCCAGCGATAACCAAGCATCAGTTTCTGAACATTCAACCTGGTTAGAAGCAAAACCGGCACAGATTTGGTTTAGCTTTGCTCTCCATGAAGGAAAGATAAATCAATCCAGCTTCTATTTTAGGGTGTCCAAATCAAACATCTACCTCATTCTAATAACAAGTAAATAAATAAGCATATAATGCTGGACACCCACCAGTTCCGTTTGAGAGGCTGATGTTTGGTACATTGTAGGTATATCAACAGGATAATCTCTCTTTTGTCTCTACCTAGTTGATTCTTTGCAAGCTGCATCAAAGAATAGCTCACCTACAATTCAAGTTGAGAGAATACTAAATAAGTTGTTCCAAATAATTCTTAATTGAAAAAAAAAATTTCCTAACCTTTCACAAAGAAAACAGTTGATTTAACATAACATATCCCAGGTATACCTCTTTCAAGAGCTCACGGGAAGACAAATAGGTATCACATAGTGGCTGACCTGCAATACATCACATTACTCCTGGGCTTGCTCCTGTCCCAAAGTTACCACTTCCTTTGCTAAGCTTAGACATCACAGAGCACCTCAGCTGCCCAGTTTTGGACCACATGTTGCTGGGCACCTTGCAAGCCTGTCACAGTAAATGATGTAACATTTATATACAAAAATAATTTGAAGTCCCTCAGAAATAATGGTAGCATAGATGACTAAAAAGAAACAAATCTCTAAGTCCCCCATAGACATGATCACTATTAACAAATCTGCAACCCAAACTCTACTCTGACAGTGCGCAAAAAAATAGTTGGTTATTGGAATACATCTAAATTTTCATGTCAATTAAACAAATTCTATGGTGCAAAATAATTACGTGAAACATGCTTAAGATAAGTTTGGGTAATGAATGCATATTTAACATAAGATGCCTTGAATACATTTGACACGCATATATTTTCATTGATGTTATTGTCTTGGATCAAACACACATTTGGACAATTAAAAAAAGTGATTGGAACACTCATTTCAATTTCATGATTTTCCATTACCTTGTAACATTACTTCGCCATCTGGTCCATGCAAAAGAATTTGAGGCAAGGTAAAAATGATTGTTGATGAAATCTCTATGAAATGTATCATTTACACTTCGTATACACCTTTTTGGATGATTGTAAGTTTACTCAAAGAACTCAATTAAGATGTTCATTCGTCATTTGAGTCAGACAGTTTAAATGATCAAATATTAATCCATTGAAAGGTGATTTGTTTACATGAAAGGTTAAGCAAATGTTTTATTACTTTCTCAAAGAACTCATGTGACAACCAACTCATGATAAATTCACCGTGATGAGATTTCTTTGAAAAAAAATTCTGCCATATTAAATTTGCATGCTAAACAAATTTCCTGGAACAAGTTATTTTCAGCGACAACTATCTATTGTTGTTTCAAGCAAATAATATTTTTGTTTGAAACACATTTAATGTAATAAATGGTGATGCAAATGATAAAATACTTCTTTGAACATAAGCTTGATGCATAATCTCACACGTAAATTTTGGAATTGACTTTAATGGTGTGTGGTGAATTTATTGTGATGAGATTTCTCTAAAAAGTTTCAGTTATCTTAAATTTGTGCGAATTTTGAATGGTTAAAGAATTCTTTGTGACAGCCATCTACCATTTTATTTCAAGCAATCACATTTTGTTTCAAGCACATTAAATGGAATGAATGAGGATGACAATGCATATTGATGAGCAAAGGCCAATGATTTCCACAAATAACATCTGAGCAAGAAATTCCCTTAGTGAATCTAAGCTAGAGACATGTTCCAACTTCTATAAATAACAACAAGATCTCTCGTTAAGCCACTAAAACTACAGTTTGGGACTCATACACAAAGGGAAAACTCGTGACTTCAAGAGGCTACTCATTGAGCTTAAGACTTGCCTTGTTGGAGGTCTAATTTACCCCTGTTGGTACCCATTCGAGTAGTATCGCATTAGACAAAACTGAACACGGATATTACTTCCAATACCTTGAGTATATCAAAAGTCACCCTACGGCAAATCCCAAAGCCAACCATTCATCCGTCGGACTATTATAGTGCACCAAAAACAACATTCAGGAAGATTACTCTCTCATATTGGCCTTGTGTCGGTATATTTGAAAGCCATAGCACCTGACACACCCATTTTGCGAGCCATTTCTTGGATTGAATGAAAATACTTTATCTATGCTATTATTTTAATTGATGGTTGGTGTTTGCATAAAAGATTCAATAGACAAGTTGTCATCATACCAAAACCTAAGGGAAACATTAGCATCTCATTTTAGTCATACCATCACTAATACCAACAGCAAGCTCAAAATTACAAATCAAATGTAGGGAAACCCCTTTGCGAAAATCTCAAAACTGAAATCCTATTGCGGCAACTGGAATTTATTTTTCTAATTGTTAATTATTTTAACAATTTATCTTCTATGGAAAATATCAAATAAATCACACTGCAACCTTCACAAATAAACACTGTGGAAATAATAGCATTGGAAACTGAAAAAATATTAGCACACACAATAAAAATGACACCGTTATTTTTGGAAAAATGTCACCAGAAAAACCCAACTTGGGAAAATCAGTGCAACAGATGAGGATTTTATTATTATGCAGCAGTGAATTTTGCGTACAATCTATGGATGCCCAACTGGCAATCCAAACAACAAGAAAATCTGGCCAAAATTATTTAAGGGAATTTTACTTCTTCCACAAGCAACCCCGACACAACTTCCTTTCAGAAAATTCGTCCTCCTGGACCCTCTGCATCAGCGTCTGCATAGTGCTTGCGCAAACCCTTGGATGTCTAACCCCAGAACAAACTCTGATGAAGTCATTATGCCTGTCTCTGCTGAGGAAACTAATTCTCCGGCCCTCTGGAAGACCTTCTTGACCTCTGGATGTTGAACCAATCTTTCCTCCAGCCAAATTGAATTTCTTTAGGAAAGCAATTGCACAGTGTTTTGCGCTGCCCCACTGTGAATAACTCAGCCTCCTTGCTGTTGCCTCTCCGGATCTAGAAAAATTCCTCTGAATCACTATCTTTGCCCCTCACTAACTCTACTTCCTCACTTAAGCTCGAACTCTCTGGCAACTGACTACTGTTACTCTAGAGAATCGAATTCTTCAAGTGACTCTAGTGTATTCCCGATCACCACATTGATCCCTTCTTATATCTTTATGTTGGGACTACAACGGCCAAGATTAAATCTTAATTTATGGCTCAAACCATTTCTGGATTGATCCGCGTGAGTTTCTAGAGAATTTTCACCTTGAATTACTTAATTATGATTAATTAACCAATTTTCCTAAGTTTAGACTTAGGAAACATTAAAAAAATTGGTTAATAATTTAATTAAGTCATCTCTAGGTGGAATTTCCATAAACGATTTATGGGTTTTGGAGACCTCATGTATTCTAGCCTCTCCATCAAATTTCGAGGGTATAACACATCCGATGCTACATAAACTAATACTCCCTCTTAGCGAGGATTGTGATCTCTCTAGTGTTGCACATCCTACCACAACACCCTATCTTTGTATCACCTCCTATCACATTGTTGATGTGTGGTTGTTGTTGCCCACCAACTACTGCACAACACTCATGATGCATCTATGTTGTTGATGACACTGCCATACTACTGCTAACACTGCATCTGCACTGTAACTCCCTCTCATCTGTTGTTGTTGCCATTGCAACTACTGTAACTAAGAAGCATCCAAAATATTGAATCAATTGTGTTCGGTATGATGCATCTGTCTCCTGAGTCCTGACTGCTACTAGCCTCTGCATTGTCACTGAAGAATCTACGTTGTTGCTTACTCTACACTGTGCCACTTTGCACTATGTTGCTTAGCACCTGACTGCTACTAGTATGCAACTGTCACTCCGGTACTGACTGCATCAACTAACACTAATCCATCCTTCTACTGAACACTGTGGTCCCCCCGTAGCTAGGTAATGATCCTCGAGGTGGACTCCTCAAGGACCCTTCCCACTCTTTGTGGATCTCTGGGGCTACAACTCCAAGTCACCCCACCTCACTCCTAGAGGTAGGACTACCATCATCACGAAGTCTTCCTCCAACTTGGAGGACAATGTATCTATCTCAGCATGTGTATCGCCCGGTCCTGCCTCTCCTTCTTGTCCTTCTTTTTGAGAGGACACTTGGTACCATAGTGGCCAAACTCACCACACCTTAAGCACTTGACCTTAGATAGGTCCTTCTTCTTCTTCTTCTTCTCCCCCTGCCCCTGACTGGGACCCTTTGATGCGAGGGCCACATTCTCCTCCTCCTTCACACCCTTTGATCCATTGCTACTGCTGCCACTGATGGAGCTCTTTAGAGGAGCTCGCCTCAACTCCTCCTGCTGCAAGTCAGCCCACATTCTGTCCCATCCCGATAGCATGTCTCTGCCCAATATACTTTGGATGAAGACATGCCAATCCTCCGAGACACTATTTAGTGCCAACCATACTAACTCCGAAGGTTGAGGTGTTGCCCCAAGAACTGCAAGTTGGTCTCGGACCTCCTAAATCTTGGTGAGAAAAGGATCTATGCCTTCCCCCTTCAACATCCTGATGCATCTCAGCTTTTCTTCCAGGAACATTTTTCATTGCTCGGAAGTACCCTGGTATAGCGTGGAGAGAGCTACCCACATTTCACTGGCAGTACTCTTGCCAAAAATATGCGAGACTATGTAATCTCTAACTCCATCCAAAATCATCCTCTTTGCCTGCACCATCTCCTTCCCATATTCCTTAAGTTGATCAGCATCCTGGAGAACTGCCACCACATTATCTATGTAGGCTTTCAGGCCATATTCAGGAAGGACAACCTAGCCTTCCATATGACATAATTGGAAGCTCCATCCAACCTATCCTAATCTTTAAGCCCCGTTGTGGCCATCTTTGATCAAGTCGAAAACTCCCTCTTTTCCTCAGCTTGGTTGTTGCTCTGCAATACGCACTGTGAAAATTCTATCACTACAACATCTTATTTACTTTGCCTACTTATTTTCCAATAAGTTATTTATGAAATTCCTTCAATAAACATTAAAATAAATTATGCTGCAGATGTCACACCATAAGACAGAAACAAACGCATGCACAAGAATCAACACATAGACAGATATTTTGGACAACAATCCCTGGAAAACCCCAATGTGGGAAAATCAGTGCAGCAAGGGAGGATTTTATTATTCAGCAAGTCTTTCGTACAACAGGGTGCCAAACCGGCTTACCCAACAAGGAGAAAAACTTCTCCAACACTTCTCCCAATCCCAGGGTCAGCTTGACTGACCTCTACGTGGCTCCTAGACACTCTGCGCCAGC
>APFE031703564.1:3403-65329 GCA_000404065.3 Pinus taeda | reverse complement strand
CATCACTGCTAGGAGAACTAAGTATAGGCTCCTAGGTATTAAGCATTGCCACTACCCACACATAGAAAAATATGCCAACTTACAAGAATGGCAGCTGGACACTCTAGTTGAGAGCTTAACTGAAGAAGAAAGAGTGCTTAAAAATATGAAAGAGCTTGAGAAGACAATTGACCTGGATTATGTGCAGCAGGTACCTTTCAGACCACCTTACTCAGTAGGAGAAGGGACCTCAGTTACAAGGACTGCACCACAGGCACCTTCTACAACAAAAGCAGCAATAGACAAAGGCAAAGGCATAATGGGTGCAGAGGATGAAGCAGGAAAGGAACAGTCAGCCCCTCAAACAGAGCAGCTGAAAGAGCAGCAAACAGAGCAGCTGAAAGAGCAGCAAACAGAGCAGCTGAAAGAGCAGCAAATAGAGCAGCAAACAGAGCAGATGAAAGAGCAACAAACAGGGCAGCAATAAGGACAAACTGTTCTGCCACAGACTGGGCTGCCAGAAACCCCCATAATGCAAACACCACCACCTCAAACTGAGCCATTGACTGCCCCAGTTTTGGAGACCCCAGCACATGAAGAAAGGGGAATAAAAAGAGAAAGAGAAGAGTCCACTCCTCTCAGTGGATCCTCCCACCAGCCGGAAGCCAAAAGGCAAAGGGCAGACTCCCCAGAGGTGGAAGACATTACTGAAGATGTCTTGAACAGTACGACAAAGGACAGGGAGGGCAGCCAGCACACAGGGACAAGCTCCTTTCAGCAGGAGCAAACTTTACAGATTGGCTTGGAGGTGTCCTCTCCATCACAACAAAGAAAGAAGCCCAAGAGCACCAAGGCTTCTTTTAAGCAAATAAAGGCTCAGAATGAGCTATTGAGGGCTGAGGTATACAAACAGTTCATAGATGCTACACCAGCCCTGCAAGAGAGACTGATGTCTGTTTATGACATCCAAGAAGAAAAAATGATATTCAGTCATTTTAAGCCCAAAAGGCCGCAGCCTAAGACAGCTGCAGATTTCATAAAGACAAGGGTGGAGGTCCTAGCAAAAGACATACATCCCATGGACCAGATTGAACTCCACAAGCAGACTGGGGAGATGGTCTATGCCACCTTGGTAGAAAAGGCCACATTGGCCCATGAGCTGAAAGAGTCCTTAAAGAACACCAACACTCAGCTAGATATTGAGAGGATGTCCTCTAAGGCCAAGGACAATAGAATAAAGTCTCTTGAGGATATCATTATTGATCTAGGGCATGATCCTAGTGATCCGACAGGTGTAAAGGCCCTCATGAAGAAGAAGGATGATGATCTCAATGCATTGAGAAAGAGATTGAAGCTACAGCCCACTGAGCACCCTCAAACGGCTGAGCTTCAAAAGCAAAAACAGGTTGAGGACCAGCTAGACCTCTTATTGCAACAGGATCAGAGGATCCGTGAATTGGAGAAAGAGCTGGAAGGAGCAATACAAGACAAACAGGGAGAATCTACTTCCCAAGCTCCTCCAACTACTTCCAGAACAGCAGTAACATCAGGGGCAGCAGTGGCCCCCACAACAGAAGCAGCAGGCACATCAGCAGCCCAAGAGGCCAATCCAAGTGTAGAGGAATTGACCAAGGCTGTCAAAGAGATGGAACTCCAGGTCAATGAAATAAAGAAAGCCAAGGAGAAATTGGCAGAGCTGGAGTCCAAATATGACAAGTCTAAGGTAACTGTGCAAGAGCACGGCAGAGAAATAAAGGCCCTCAAGGACAAGATAAAGGCCTTAGAAAAGAATTGAATCTGGAAACAGCCATGGCCGAAATAAAAAGGATCTTATGGGCCAAAATAAGCAAATCCATCACCCAACAATGGAAATCAATAAAAACGATACATCAGCAGATGGAATTGCTGGGCCAAGCACATATAGAAATCAATAAGGCCAAAGCACTGCTGGGAAACAGACCAGAACATGCCAACAGAATAGTAGACTTCCTAAACAGGCAGGAGCAGGAGGAACTGGCAGCCATAGGTATCCCCAACAGAACAGAAGCTGTTCTCCTTGCCAAGAAAGTGCTCACTCTCAGGAATTATGTACAAGCTGTGGAGAGGAAGTGCTATGAGATCACAACAGATGTGGAGCAATTCAGGGTAAAATTGGCAAAACTGCAAGCAAAAGGCCTGCCCAGCCTCCTAACTGGTGCAGGAAAATTAGTCTCCCAGGATCAGTTTACCAACAGAATGGCAACATATATTGAGAATCAGATTACTGCATCTAGCAGTACATCTGAACAGACAGGGCCCCCCTCAGGACAGAGTTTATATGATAAACTGGGAGGCCTATTCTTTATTGAAAATGAAGTGAACCACCTTTTTGAGACTCCTCCTAATTTTTATAGGTATACAGAGGCCGATGAGACCTTAATAAAGATTAGGAGGCATCAGATGCCTAAAGAAGACTGGTGGCAAGCAATGCTTCAAATTCTGCCACGGTAGCTCCCGCTGTTCGGTCACTGCCAGCTCCAGGTCAATACAAGACAAACAGAAGGATAAAGTGAGCATTAAAAGTAGCTGAATGCTGACTCAACATGTAGACTATGACGGCCAGCCAAAAGATAAATAAATGCGCAAATTTTGGCGGTGTACCCTTAGCCAACTCGAAGAGCCACCAAGTCAGCAGTCTCTGACCATTTTCTGACAGCTAAGGGACTAAAAGTGATTACAGCATTTACTCTCTCAGCAGCTGCACTCCAGCAGTTGGTTGAGAATTTATGGAACATTTAATCTCCATTCAGATATGTTCTTATGTAAATCTTGTATATATACTCCCCTTAGTAACGCATAAGGGGTTGGGAATTTTTACTCTAAGGCATGTATACTCTGTACTTTTCAGAAAAAGTTTAATACAAAGAGCAATTTCAGCTCAGTGATTTCCTGGAACTCTGGTGTCTTGTTGATAATATAAGTGCTGTCGCAGAATCCCTGTGTTGTCTGGTGGAATGATATGTTTTCTTTAAACTCTACTCTGTTTCCCTATGTTATTTCATTTTCATGTTTCTATCATATCTAGGAATAAAGAAAAAGAATAGTTCAGGACATGTTTCTTCGCACCCTGTGCTCAATCTTATATTGCTGTAAATGTTTTCTTCAGGATTAAAATAGACATGAATTCTTAAATGCTCATGTTATATTTAGTTCCATGTTGTGAATGTTATCTAGAAATTCTTAAATGCTTCCAGGTAACAACTGCTTTCTTTTCATATCAGTTTATAGAAAGATTCTTAATTGCCTTTCTTATACTGAACATATCATACCCAAACTCAATTTCAAAGCATTATTCCTCAGACAACTATCTTTCTCTGCAGCTTTCATTACAAGTATCAACAAAACACACCAAACCAAAGGACCACTGACTCCATTGCCCAATGTCATGAAAGATTCTGGTAAGAGCATACACGTTTTGACTAAACCTTTCCAACCAAACAATTAAACCAAAGTTGAGTTTCACATCTAGCCTAAAATACCATCAAAACAGAGACAAATCATAAAGAGAGAGCCCTCTCTGATTACAGCTTGGTTAGAAGCTGCAATCCAAAGATTGGTTAGTGGTTACCCCGGCTGTATTCCCTTAGAGTCAAAGGGAACAACCTGGGTGTTAACACCGGCAAAGTAGAGCATATTTGGCATTTGAATTTGCCAGTCATTAAATATGAAACCTATTGGTATAGGTATCCAACAGATAGTTATGTTTTTATTATCAAATAGAAATACACAAGGCATAGATAATAGATGTTATCTAGATTTATTACTAAAAAATATGTAACCACAATAGCCAAAGAAAGAACTAGAATATCACTAGAATCTTATACCTCTACTAGTAGAAGCAACATGCACTTGCCTAATTAAGTATAGTCCAACTGAAAATAACTTCATAATACATTTTGTTACATTACTTCCACTTCTTTATTTAATACTATTTACCTCCTAGGAATGTTCTAGAGAATGATATTTCTAGTAGGTAGAACCTTCTAATAATTCTTCTTACATTTATTTCATTTAAACTACTACATGGGACCAATTTACTAGAAATGGGATCCATACTTATAAATAGATAGCATAATATTTATCTACTTATGGGATCTAGGTGATTAGGACCCTAATGTTACCCCCTCCCCCCAAAAAATAAAAATAAAAAATAGCATTTTCCTAAAGGTTAGAGGTGAGGGCCCTTCTTGAAGAATCTCTATCAATTCCCATGTGGAATCCTTGGGTTGTGTATCCTATTAGTGTCAATATCTTCATCCCTCCATTAGTGATCAAATTCTCTTGTTGCATCACATATTAGGTGTCTCATCTGATCAACTGCATTCCATTAGGATCATGGATCATCTGATGGTAGGGGTATATTATACATGTTCCCTCAAGTTCTTTACCTGTTGGCCCCATTTCATTCATCTAGATCATATGTAGTCATTTTTTGTCTTTAAATCTGCAAAAGTCATTTTTAGGGTCTTAGGTCTCATTAGGTCTAGGGTTTCATCAATAAAGTCTTGTAAACGCTCAATAAAGGTCAGCAGATGCATGAGAAGGTCAAATAAAGTTTCAACAACAATAATTTCCATAATCACATGCCAAGTGATGGATTTTTCCTAAAAACCTTGTTTTGAGGAAAAACTGAGTTTTTTATGTTTTCATGTACAAATTTGATGTAATTTCATTTTTTCCATATGTAATAACTTCAGAGGCAGCCCTAGTCACCTTGCCAAGCTTTTGTAACTCCACCACCTACAAAGTAAACAAAAAGTTAAAGCATTCAGTCCATAAAAGGCAAAAATAAAGCAAACTGCCCAAAAACAAAGTTTTAAAAGCAAGTCAAAGGCAAACATTAGAAGAACGGGTTTTGTAAATGAAAAATCAAAACTATATGTATATAAAGCATTTTTCATGTTTAAAGAGTTCATTTGTATCTAAAGGAGAAAGAGTAAGCAATAAAAACGTCAAAAATCGCAAAGGAGGCAAAAATCGCAACAAGATTGATATTTCCAGTGGCACGACACACTCATAGAGTGCAGTGCATTGGGTAACGTTCTACAGTGTAAATTTTAAATGAGCACGATGCATTGAGAAGGTGCAGTGCACCTGTGAGGTGGCGCGACGCACAAGGTTACAAGGTCGATTTCACCCACAACCTCTTCCAAAATTGCAAAAATTGCTAAATCCTCATTTGTCCAAGTAAGTTAACATTCCTCCATGACCAATGAATGAGTTTATCTTGGTGCTTATGGTGATTTAAGGGGAAAAAATTGAAACCCTACCTCCTCGCATTTCTTGTCAAAAGAAATTGCATAGGGTTTATAAATTGTATTTCTTGCTGCTAATTCCACTCCTAAGCATTTCTCACTCCCTCACTCTTTCATTCCCTCATTCCCTCACTTCATTTTCTCCCTCTCTTTACATTCTCATCTACCCACTCCCTAATCCACATATCCCTAAAATCACTAATCCTAAATTCCTAGTCCTACTATCCCAAACCCTAGTTAAATATCCTCAAACCCTAATTGTTGTCCCAAAGCCTAAATATTATTCTCTAAACTCTTCTATTCCCCAAAAACCCGGCAACAACATTCCCAAACCCCTCATACACATTCCCTCCACAGTACCTCATACATTCATATCTTTGATAGAAAAAACCTAAAGACACCACAAAATCTCTTCATACTCATCTAAGAAAACTCAAACATTGGAAAACATGGAGTCAGATTCTTCCTATGATAGAGATGAGGAGATAGTCAGTGATTCTTCTAGAGAAATACATGCACCAAGGAGGCCTCACAAGGGTGGTAAACATAACTGAGAGAAGCCTACTTCACTTGCCAAGTTGCTAGCTTGTCCTCTTGCTATTACATTCTTTCAACACCAATCTTGTTATCAGTTTTGTGAGATGGTAGAGAGAGTCAAGTACCACCATGAGCTGGCTAGATTGTTTGTGATTCATCTTCATAATGGCCAAGTCACTTTGGCAGGTGTGACATTCACCTTGTCACCTGAGATTATTTCTCAAGCAACTGGGATTCCAAATGTAGGTGAGCAGTGGAATAAGAGGCAACTGATAGACAAAGAGCATTATGAGCCTTACATCAAGGTTGATTTTCAGAGACATGTCAGTAGAGTTTTTCCTTTTAGGTATCTAAAGGACACATATGCTCCCTTGATCAAACTCATAATTAAATATTTCAGCTATGAGGGCAGATTTTCTCGCCTGTATGCCTACCACATAAGATTGCTGATGCACTTCACTAGGGTGAAAATGATGAATCTCCCCTATTTTATTTTCTAGAACATTGAGAAGATGACCACCTTAGTGCACAAGAAGCCTCCTCAACAGTAGTATAACAACATATATCATTTCGTACTAATCAAAATTGTGTTCTTGCATCAACTTGGTTTACTGAACATCTCATGGGAGGATTTCATTTCACATGAGGTCTTCACAGGTCCTCAAGTACCCCTAGCAGTTTTTCATGAGGCAAGAGGGCCTTCACATCAGCAGGAGATTCATGAGACACAAACCACTAGTGTGCCAGTGTTTGTCACCTATCAAAAGGGCACTAGAAGGTTGTTTGCAGCAACAAAATGAGTACTATCTCCACCCGGGGTGGAAGGGGTCTTGTTTCGTCCATCAGCAAAGCAGGTATAGGACAAGGGCAAGTAGCCATTACATGATGAGAGGCCTTCAGGAGGACAAGAGACATATTTCATTCTTATTCAGGATGATGACACCGATTTGGGCTCCCAAAGCTCAAAGCTCAAAGAGATCATTCAGGAGCAACAAGCTGACATTAATGATTTGTCTTTCAACCTAGAAAGAGCTAAATGGATAATCAAATATCTGGAGTAAAGAAACAAACAGCTAGAGGATCACAAACCATAATGGAGCTACAAAACATACGAGAATACTGGCAAGCTGCTAAGAGGACGAAAATCAAGCTGAGACCACTTGAACAAGAAATTGATGTTGATCGTGAATCTTGGCTTGAGAGGGAAAATATGCATTTGGAAAAGATGATAGAGAAGGCCGAAAAAGAGAAAAAGATGTTGAGGCACATGGCCTACCACTACTTGGTTAGAAACAAGGTGTGCAAAGCAAGAATCAGGATTTTGAAGGCCTAGTTGAAGAAAGCATCGACGAAGCGAAAAGAGAAAGATAGACTCCAGATCTTGGTGGAGGCTTCCTTGGCCCAAAACAACACTTAATGAAGGACACTCAGCCCAAATTTCAAAAAATTTGGGACACTTTTCGCAATTTTGAAAATTTTGGCCTAAAAAACAGATTTTTCTGCCTGATGCACCGCGCCACTTTGCACGTGATTTTGCCAGAGACCTCCTTTTGAGGAAAGCTCAACATTTTTGGATTTTTCATGGAAGAATATTAATTCTCTCACATGGCCAAGAAATTTTGACAGGTTTTGAGCTTCCAAAAAGGTAAAAGACACCTCAAAAATGACCTTTCTGCCCCTTTTTGGACACACAGGAAACAGTTTTGGGAGAACTCAGTTTTAGAGGGGAAACTGGAGGCCAAATTTATAAATTTCATTTGTTATGGAAAGTAGACATATAGACCTTTCCAACAAGCCCACTTGGAGCAAATTTGGTGCATGTGAAGGCGTCCAAAAGTAGCTTCAAAAAGGCGCTACGCATAGGGAAATTAGCGCGACGCATAGGAGGAAATTTGCTCATTTTGGCCAAAAAAACTCTGTTTTTCGCCTAGTTTCCTCATAGTTTGACTTTTATTTTTCTAATAGTAAAACTCATGATGTAATTTAAAGTGAATTGATGGATTTTGATGTAATTATGCTAAATTTTCACTCATAGAGGTAGATTCATCCATGAAAAGGTAGTTTGCCACTGAATGAATCAGTTCCCTAGTTTTTAGAGGCAAGTTGTTCCATTGCCTACTTTTTAATTCTCAGTTTAGACTTTGTTGGAATAGCTCATAAAATTATGAGCTCGACCCCTAAAGGCTAGGATGATTTTTTTATTGCCTATATCTACTATTTTTCATTCATTAGCAAAGGTTGGAATTTTGGGAAAGCTTGGAGCTGTATTGTATACTCATTTCAACAATTTGGCAAAGGAATAGACTAGGGTTTGCAACACTTTATGGGATTCTTGTGGAAAATTGATTTGGTATTGTGTTTCCTTATGTAATTTCAAGTTTACATGTGTTTTATGTATGCCATTATATCTTTCTATTTATCTTAACTAAATGAAACAGGTATAAAGGTAGAATTCATTGATTTGCAGTGCTCTACCTAGGGTTTTGTTTAGTTATTTATGTTTTTAGCTATTTCAAGAGGATCCCTGAGACTTTCATGCCCTCTTCAACTCCTCACTAGTCTAAAATCTCTCCATCTCACTCAATTTGAAGTACCAAACCATTTGCCGACCTCGCCCCATAGAGATCTCTGCAAAACTGAGCCTCATTCCCAGACCCAAATCTGCCTTTCACATTTGAGCCAACAAAACATCATCAAATTCAATCAAACTCTTCTGAACACATATCTAGCCTAAAATCAGCCTTCACATCAGTCATCTCAAGCCTCATTGATCATCTTTTGCTAATATTGACAATGAGAGAGCCCTCTCCCGACTTGGTAGGTGTAGCTACTAGGTTAAGCGTGGTTTGATGTTATCCTAGATCCTACCTTTCTCAGCCTGAGGTAGATTTAGGCACTAAAATAGTGGCAAATCCACTGGGGAAGAGATTGTTTATTTGTTAGTGTTCTTTATTTTATAAACTATAGATGGAGCCTGAAGTTATTCCAGGTAGCCTTCGAACTGCACATTTCTTTGCGAGTGCATAAGTAGATAAAAGTTGCTTTAGTCAATCTCTAGTCTAGTCTTATAAACAGAACATTTGGCTTGAAAATTAGTCAAGTACATCAGATAATTATAGAATTTTGGATGATGAGTTTAGAATTTTATAGGATGAAAAGTTGATAATTTCCATTTGATTTCTTGGGAATAATTCAACACACTAGCTTCCAAAAGATACACCAGAGAAAATCCTGATCCTGATCCACCTCCTGTGTATGAAAATCCCAATCTTATTCCGAGAATTCTTCACCGAGAAAGTTCTGTGATTCCTATGTTTAGATCTCATTCATGCCCAATTGTTTTTGAATATCTTGGAGATCTTGAGTTTGATGAACATTTTGATCTGTCGTTGTTTGAGACTAAATGTGAAAGTGCTGTTGGTTCTACTGTCCTAAATCCAGAGTTTGTCAAAGATCTTGAAACTGAAAAAGCCAATAAATCAATTGATGATTATATCTTGAAACTTCAAACTTCCATTGTGGCTACAAACATTCTTGAATTCTTAGAGTCTGCATCATCAACTCTTGGGTCATCCGCTATTGCATCTAGTTCAAAAATTCCTATTGAAACTCCTTTCATTCTCACCATTCCCGTGCAAACTTCCATCTATGATTAGAGATCCGCAGTGTTTTCACCCCCATCCACTCCTTCTACTCCTCAAACATAAAAAATTTCTTCACCTCCATCCACACCTCATACACCTCATACATCAGTTGCTCCAACTCCTCCTATATCCCCAAGACCAGTCTTAAATCCAACTAGAGCAATGGCTGCCCAATATGCACCCCTCGTGTTGCCCCAAAATTTGGATGCCATGCCTACCGATTATCAAAGAAAAATTCCATTGTTTGATGGCACTCCTCAAAGTATCACAACTCAGCAGCATGTGGATAGGATGGCAGATTCTTTGACCTTCATGAGATTGATGCTAAAAATGTGACTATGAGACTGTTTGTGCAAACTTTTGGAGGTGAAGTGAGGAAGTGGTTCAGAGCTTTGCCAGTTGCAAGTATCACTACATTGGCTAATCTTTAGAGACAATTCTTGGATTGTTGGGAAGTAAAGAAAAACCCTCTTCAGATCCTTTCTGAATATGAGAACATCAAGAGGAATGTTGGTGAGATTGTTCAAGATTATTGTATTAGATTCAATTCTGTTTACAATGCAATTCCTGCTGATATAAAGCCACCTATAGGGTTGCCTTTGATTAGGTTTCCTGACGGTTTCAATTCTAATGTGGCCTATAAATTAAGAGAAAGAGATCCGACCACTTTGGAAGACATGCAAAAAATTGCAGTCAGCATTGAAGCAAATCTGCTTGCCAAGAGAGCTACAACAAAGGCTGAAAAGAAGGTAACAATAAATGAAGAAATTTCCACTTCAAATCAAGTGCTCCGTAAGATTGAGAAGATGTTTGATAGATTAACAATTGATAAGCCTAAAGCACAAGTTAGAAATCCAAACTTCCGTGGTCAGCAGTAACCACAATTCAGAATCAAGAAGTGAGAACAATGAGCACAAGACCAAGGAGCACAGCAGTAGGTGAAGACACCCTTACAGCAGAATTTTGTACATGGTCCGGAATCAAATGATGAGGAGAACGTAATTGCTTATGATATGCCAATTTTTATCACTGAAGATGAAGAGTATTTAGAGAGCCCAGTTGTACAAAGGGATGAAAATTTCATCTTGGAAAATGAAACATTTCTTGAAGAAGAGTCTGATGAATATCAAAGGGGATACATGAATGCTTTGACAACCCAGCAGGGAAAATATTCACTCAAGAGTAGAGATGTACCCATAAATCCAATTCAAAAAAGGAAGGAGGCAACACCGCCAAAGAATAATCCTCCCATTGTGCAGAAAAAGGGAAAAGAGACAACTGATCCTACCACCAGCAAAACAACATCAGCAAATGAAAGATCAAATCAGTGAAGTGTATCAAAGGAGAAAACTGAAAAGAAGGATGTTTCAGCTAAAGAGGTAGAGAAAATTTCAGGTTTTAACTTAGAAAATGAAATTGCTAAGTTAAAATTATCTATACCTTTGACTGAGTTGATGAAGAATAGCAGCTATAAAGGCCAGGTGTCTAAAATTTTGAATTTAGATCTATTATCTGATATGGTAAACGTGGAGGATGACCAACCTGAGTTGATCTTTGGTCCAACATTGGAAGTTCAGTCCTAGGATAGTGATGTAGCTCCTTTTTACATCAACCTTAGGGTGCATGACTATTTATTACACAATGCAATGTTTGATTCCGGAGCCTCTCATAATCTCATGACTAAGGCAATCATGGAGAAATTGGGTTTGGATATCACTAGAAAGTACCATGATCTTTATTCCTTCGATTCTGGTAAAGTAAGATGCATTGGTCTTATTAAAGACTTCGTGGTCAGTTTGGATCATATTCCAGTGAAAAATGTTTTTATGGATGTGGTTGTGGTGGATATTCCTCCTAGATTTGGCATGATTCTTTCCAGATCCTGGGGAGCAAAACTTAAAGGGACATTGCAGCTTGATTTCTCCTATGCTACTATTCCCGTGTTCGGTAAGATGAGGAAATTATATCGGGAGAAAAAGATGAAGTACATGATCACTAGTAAGGAGAAACCAGTAAATCATCCAGTCAACTATGTACATACTGATTTAGTATCATTTGTTTTATATTCTGATAGTTTTAATGATGTAAATAGCCAATTAGTTGAAGTAGAAGACATTCTAGAGATCACTGAAAATTTCAGAGAAGTCTTAAAGCAAGAAAGACATAGACTTGATAGTACCGTTGAGCAACCAACCTTTTGACAATAGCAAAATATTGATGGTAAGCAAGGAAAAGTAAAAGAGAAAACAAAATTCTAGAGTTTGGAAGAGGACGAAGCTGATTTGTGGAGCATGGATTTTGATGACGCAGTAGGAAGGGAAGGTGTTGGAATTGGCATTTGGATACGAAGCCCTATTTTCTCCCCAAGCAAAGTGCCAAGTAATGTAAGGGTCTGTTCGTATAAATTGTCTTTTGATTGTTCAAATAATGAGGCTGAATATGAGGCTTTAATTGCTGGTTTGAAAATTCTTAGAAAGTTAAATGCTAAAAGAATTTCAGTATATGGCAACTCCGAGTTAGTTATCAAGCAAGTGAAAGGGGAATACCAAGCTAAGCATCCTCAAATGTGGGCCTACTGTAATGCGGTATTAGATATCTTGAGATTGTTTCCAGATTACACTTTGACATGTGTCCCTCGTGTTTAGAATGTTATTGTAGATTCGCTTGCAACAACAACAAGTAATTTGAAAATTCCGATGAATTCAAACAATAATTTTGAAATTCATGTGAAACATCACCCCACTGTCCCTGATAATCAAAGGTATTGGCAGGTGTTTCAAGATGATAAAGAGATCGAAGAATTTATGCAAAATGAAGGTAAATTCAAAGACACTTCTATCGATGGGGAGCATGATGATGGTGAAGCAGATATGGAAGTCAATCAAATGGAAGTTTTGCAGCTGAAGGATAACGTGATTCCTAAAGGTCTAATACCTTTAGAGGATCTATTTGATCAAGATGATGTAGCCCAAAAACTAAGTTTGTTTCCAACCGAGAAAGGAGTTGAGGATGTGAACATTGGATTAGCAGAAAATCCTAGAATAGTGAAGTTATCAAAGGTGTTGCCTCCACAGGTAAAAGCAAAGTATATCAGTTTATTATCTTCATTTACTGATGTATTTGCATGGGAATATTCAGATTTGAATGCATATGATACAAGTATAATTCACCATATAATTCCGATCAAACCAAATCAAAAGCCTTTTCATCAGAAACTAAGAAGAATAAATCCAAAGCTGATGCCCCCAATAGAGAAGGAAGTGAATCTATTGTACAAAGATGGTATAATCGTCCCCATAAGATTTTTAGATTGGATTTCAAATTTGGTGTCCGTGCGCAAGAAAAAAGGTGAGATTTGATTATGTATTGATTTCAGAAATCTGAATAAAGTATCTTTGAAAGATAACTATCCACTGCCCAAGATGGATCACATACTTCAAAGAGTAGTTGGAGCATCCCGCATGTCGCTACTTGATGGGTATTCGGGTTATAACCATATTCTGGTCCATGAGGATGATAGAGATAAAATAACATTCACCACTCCATGGGGAACTTTTCATTATGCCAAGATGCCTTTCGGATTGAAGAATGCTAGTGTGACCTTTTAACGGGCAATGGATATTGCATTTTCTAATGAAAAAGATGTCTTTTTAGTTGTTTATCTTGATGATTTGATAGTTTTTTCTAATTCAAATGAAGAGCACCTTTATCATTTGAAGATTGTATTTCGGTGGTGTAGAAAGTATGGTATATCTCTTAATCCAAAGAAGAGTCTGTTTGCCATGGATGAAGGTAAGCTTCTCTGTCATATTATATCAAATGAGGGCATCCACATTGATCCAACTCGAGTGGAAGCCATTCAGAAGATTGATTTTCCACAAAGTAAAAAGGAGATCCAATCATTCAATGGTAAGATAAATTTCTTACGTCGCTTTGTGCCCAATCTTGCATAACATTTAAGGGAAATCACAAACATGTTAAAGAAAGATAGTGTAGTGAAGTGGAATGAGGAAGCAATTAAGTCTTTCAATTTGGTAAATTTGTCCCTCTCTTCAGCTCCGGTTTTGATTAGACCGGATTATATTCAAGATTTCATTTTGTTTTGATTTGCCTCGGATCATACTATGGCAACAGTCTTAATGCAGAAAAGAGACCAACTTGAGAAGCCAATTGCATTTTTCAGCAGAACCATAAGAGATGTAGCTTTAAAGTATAATATTATTGAAAAGCAAGCTCTTTCTTTGGTAAAGGCATTGAAAGATTTTCGAGTCTATATTTTGCATTCTCACATCCTTGCTTATGTCCCTAACACTACTATTAAAGATATCTTAGTGCAAACAGATCCAGAAGGGAGACGAGGCAAATGGATTGTTGCTTTGTTGGAATATGACGTGGAGATCAAACCAACAAAGCTCATCAAAGGACAGGGACTGGCCAAACTAATTGCTGAGTCAAATTTGAATGCCTTGGAAATTAATCTCATTGCTTCTATGTCCGAGGAAGATGAAGAAAGTTCACCCACTCAGGCATCAGAAATTTTTCTTCTTTCTCCTTGGTATTCAGACATTGTTTATGTGCTCCAGAATCTGTCACCACCACCTGGAATGGCTAAGAAAAAAAGTAGGACCCTGAAATTAAAGGCTGCCAAGTTTTGTATCATGAATAATGCACTCTATTGGAAAGATCCTGGTGGTGTCTTGCTCAATTGTTTGGTTGAAGAAGAGGCAAAAGAGGTTATGGAAGACTTTCACAAGGAAGATTGTGGAGGTCATCTAATTTGGAAGACAACAACCAATAAAATTTTGAGAGTGGGATATTATTGGCCAACTCTCTTTGTTGATGTGTACAAAATTGTTACAAGCTACCACGAATGTTAGATTTTTCAAGGTAGGAGAAAATTGCAGCCTTTACTGCTTAATCCGATTGAAGTAAGTGCTCCATTTCAGTAGTGGGGTTTGGACTTCATTGGCGAGACCCATCCTACTTCTTCAGTGCAGCACAAGTGGATCTTCACAACAACAAACTATTTTACTAAATGGATTGAGGCGATTCCCACTAGGCAAGCCACTAATTCGGTAATCATTTCATTTCTTGAAAGAAATATTTTGTCTCATTTTGGCTGTCCAAACAAGCTAATCACTGATAATGTAGCAGCTTTTAAATCTAAAATAATGATTGACTTTTGTAATAAATATCAAATTAACTTGGGGCACTCAACTGCATATTACCCACAAGGTAATGGATTGGCATAATCCTCAAATAAATCCCTGGTCAATATTATCAAAAAGCTGCTGGAAACAAACAAGAAGAGTTGGCACAAAAAGCTTGTTAATGCACTTTGGGTAGACAGAGTAAGTCAAAATAATTCTATAGGCATGTCCCCTTTCGAGCTCGTATATGGTGTTGACACAGTATTCCTGACCTCTTGCAGTCCTAGTGGTTAAACTCCTACAAGAAGCTGGAAGCGAAGATGATCATTTGCAGCGAAGAATCAATCAAATGAGTCATTTACAACAAACTAGAGAAGAGGTTTTCCAGAACACTTTCAGGCTGCAAGAGAGAATCAAGAAGATATATGATCAAAAGGCAAAGGCAGACAAGTTTCAAATAGAAGACATGGTGCTAAAATGGGATGCGAGAAACGAAGATAAAGGTAAGCATGGCAAGTTTGAGAATATTTGGAAAGGACCTTTCAGAATTGCTGCATATTGGGGCCAAAATGCTTTCCTGCTGAAAGAAATGAATGGAGAAGACTGTCCAGGTGGGCCGGTCAACGGTCAGCTGGTCAAACGGTACTATTTCTGAAATGTTTTTTGTCGTCATATGTATCATTGTACATACCAGTTTATTTTATTTCATTGCAAGTGTGTACTGTCATCATTCATTCAGTTTTGGGCCCGAAGTGAAGGCTATAAAACTGAGGTTTGGTTTCATTGTTGGTTTGGATTGTTTGAGTAAGGTCTTTCAGTCGATTTCAGTCTTGAAATTGAGTCAGTTTTGAGTCAGATTTCAGTCCTGAAATTGATTCAAGAGATTGGTTTTGGTTTTTCGAAGTTATTGACTCCATAGCCCAATGGATGAAAGCACTACCTGCTTTCCTAGAGATCTATAGTTCTTGGCACCTCCAAGGAGCTACCATCCCCATTGGAGCCAATGTTAGTGTCGGTGTCTTCATCCCTCCATCAGTGATCAAATTCTCTTGTTACATCGCATATTAGGTGTCTCATCCGATCAATTGCATTCCATTAGGATCATGGATCATTTGATGGTAGGGGCATATTATACATGTTCCCTCATGTTCTTTACCTGCTGGCCCATTTTCATTCATCTAGATCATTTGCAGTCATTTTTTGTATTTAAATCTGCAAAAATCATTTTTAGGGTCTTAGGTCTCATTAGGTCTAGGGTTTCATCAATAAAGTGTTGTAAATGCTTAATAAAGGCCAGCAGGTGCATGAGGAGGTCAAATAAAGTTTCAGCAACAATAATTTCCATAAACACATGCTCAGTGATTGATTTTTCCTCAAAACCTTGTTTTGAGGAAAAACAAAGTTTTTTATGTTTTCATGTACAAATTTGATGTAATTTCATTTTTTCCATATGTAATAACTTCTGAGGCAGCCTGGTCACCTAGCTAAGCTTTTGCAACTCCACCACTTGCAAAGTAAACAAAAATTCAAAGCATTTAGTCCATTAAAGGCAAAAATAAAGCAAACTGCCCAAAAATAGATTTTTAAAAGCAAGTCAAAGGCAAACATTAGAAGAATGGGTTTTGTAAATGAAAAATCAAAACTATATGTATATAAACCATTTTTCATGTTTAAAGAGTTCATTTGTATCCAAAGGAGAAAGAGTAAGTAATAGAAAAGTCAAAAATCGCAAAGGAGGTAAAAATTGTAGCAAGATTGATATTTTCAATGGTGCGGTGCACTGGGTTTGGAGCGCAGCGCATTGGGTAGCATTCTACAATGTAAATTTTAAATGGGTGCAACGCATTGAGAGGGCGTGGCAAACCTGTGAGGTGGTGCAACACACAGGGTTACAAGGCCGATTTCACCCACAACCACTTCCAAAATTGCAAAAATTGCTAAATCCTCACTTGTCTAAGTAAGATAACATTCCTCCAAGACCAATGAATGAGTTTATCTTGGTGCTTATGGTGATTTAATGGGAAAAAATTGAAACCCTACCTCCTTGCATTTCTTGTCAAAAACAATTTCATAAGGTTTATAAATTGTATTTCTTGCTGCTAATTCCACTCCTAAGCATTTCTCACTCCCTCACTCTTTCATTCCCTCATTCCCTAACTTCATTTTCTCCCTCTCTTTACATTCTCATCTACCCACTCCCTAATCCCCATATCCCTAAAATCACTAATCCTAAATTCCTAGTCCCACTATCCCAAACCTTATTTAAATATCCTCAAACCCTAATTGTTGTCCCAAAGCCTAAATATTATTCCCTGAACCCTTCTATTCCCAAAAACCTGACAACAACATTCACAAACCCCTCATACACATTCCCTCCACAATCCCTCATACATTCATATCTTTAGCAACAAAAACCTAAAGACACCATAAAATCTCTGCATACGCATCTAAGAAAACTCAAACATTGGCAAACATGGAGTCAGATTCTTCCTATGACAGAGATGAGGAGACAGTCAGTGATTCTTCTAGAGAAATACATGCACCAAGGAGGCTTCACAAGGGTGGTAAACATAACCGAGAGGAGCCTACTTCACTTGCCGAGCTGCTAGCCTGTCCTCTTGTTGTTAAATGCTTTTAACACCAACCTTGTTATCAGTTCTGTGAGATGGTAGAGAGAGTCAAGTACCACCATGAACTAGCCAGATTGTTTGTGCTTCATCTTCATAATGGCCAAGTCACTTTGGCAAGTGTGACATTCACCTTGTCACCTGAGACTATTTCTCAAGCAACTGGCATTCCAAATGTAGGTGAGCAGTGGAATAAGAGGTAGTTGATAGACAGAGAGCATTATGAGCCTTACATCAAGGTTGGTTTTCAGAGACATGTCAGTAGAGTTTTTCCTTTTAGGTATCTGAAGGACACATATGCTACCTTGATGAAACTCATAATTAAATATTTCAGCTGTGAGGGCAGATTTTCTCGCCTGTTTGCCTACCACATAAGATTGCTGATGCACTTCACTAGGGTGAGAATGATGAATATCCCCTATTTTATTTTCCGGAACATTGAGAAGATGACCACCTTAGGGCACAGGAAGCCTCCTCAGCAACAGTATAACAACATATATCATTTCGCACTAATCAAAATTGTGGGCTTGCATCAGCTTGGTTCACTGAACATCTCATGGGAGGATTTCATTTCACATGATGTCTTCACAGGTCCTCAAGTACTCCCAGTAGTTTTTCATGAGGCAGGAGGACCTTCACATCAACAGGAGATTCATGTGACACTAACCACTAGTGTGCCAGTGTTTGTCACCTATCAAAAGGGCACTAGAAGGTTGTTTGCAGCAGCAAAATGAGTACTATCTCCACCCAGGGTGGAAGGGTTCTCATTTCCTCCATTAGCAAAGTAGGTATAGTACAAGGGAAAGTAGTCATTACATGATGGGGGGCCTTCAGGAGGACAAGAGATAGATTTCATTCTTATTCATGATGATGATACTGATTTGGGCTCTCAAAGCTCAAATCTCAAAGAGATCATTTAGGAGCAACAAGCTGACATTCATGATTTGTCTCTTAACCTGGAAAGAGCCAAATGGATAATCAAATATCTGAAGCAAGGAAACAAACAGCTAGAGGATCAACAAACCATCATGGAGCTACAAAACATACGAGAAAATCGACAAGGTGCCAAGAGGAGGAAAATCAAGCTGAGACCACTTGAACAAGAAATTGATGCTGATTGTGAATCTTGGCTTGAGAGGGAAAATATGCATTTGGAAAAGATGCTAGAGAAGTTCAATAGAGAGAAAAATATGTTAAGGCACATGGCCTACCACTACTTGGTGAGAAACAAGGTGTGCAAAGCAAGAATCAAGATTTTGAAGGCCAAGTTGAAGAAAGCATCGAGGAAGCGAAAAGAGCAAGATAGACTCCAGATCTTGGCTGAGGCTTCCTTGGCCCAACACAACACTTGATGAAGGAAACTCAACCCAAATTTGAAGAAATTTGGGACACCTTTTGCAATTTTTAAATTTTTGGCCTGAAAAAAGGGTTTTCTGCCTGACGAACGCGCCACTTGGCACGCGCTTTTGCTAGAGACCTCCTTTTGAGATAAACTCAACATTTTTGGATTGTGATGGAAAAATATGAATTCCCTCACATTGAAAAGAAATTTTGATAGGTTTTTAGCTTCCACAAAGGTTAAAAACACCTCAAAAATGACCTTTCTGTCCCTTTTTGGACACATAGGAAGCAGTGTTGGGAGAACCTAGTTTTGGAGGGGAAAATGGAGGCCAAATTCAGAAATTCCACTTGTTCTGGAAAGTAGAAAGAGAGACCTTGCCAACAAGCCTACCTGGAGCAAATTTGGTGCACGGAAATCCTCCAAAATCAGATGCAAAAAGGTGCTACACATAGGGAAATCAGCGTGGCGCATAAAAGGAAATTTGCTCATTTTGGCCAAAAAACTCCGTTTTTCGCCTAGTTTCCTCACAGTTTGACTTTTCTTTTTCTAATAGTCAAAATCATGATGGAATTTAAAGTGAACTGATGGATTTTGATGTAATTATGCTAAATTTTCACTCATATAGGTAGATTCATCCATGAAAAGGTAGTTTGCAATTGAATGAATCAGTTCCCTAGTTTTTAGAGGCAAGTTGTTCCACTGCTTACTTTTTAGTTCTCAGTTTAGACTTTGTTGGAATAGCTCCTAAACCTATGAGCTCAACCCCTAAAGGCTAGGATGAGTTTTTTATTGCCTATATCTACTAGTTTTTCAATCATTAGCAGAGGTTGGACTTTTGGGAAAGCTTGGAGCTTTATTGTATACTCATTTCAACAGTTTGGCAAAGGAATAGACCAGGGTTTGCATCACTTTATGGGATTCTTGTGGGAACTTGATTTGGTATTGTGTTTCCTTCTGTAATTGCAAGTTTACATGTGTTTTATGTATGCCGTTATCTCTTTATGTTTATCTTAACTAAATGAAACAAGGATAAAGGTAGAATTCATTGATTTGCAATGCTCTACCTAGGGTTTTGTTTAGTTATTTATGTTTTCAACTATTTGAAGAGGGTCCCTGAGACTTTCATGCCCTCTTCAACTCATCACCAGTCTAAAATCTCTCCATCTCACTCAATTTGAAGTACCAAACCATTTTCCTACCTCGCCCCATAGAGATCTCTGCAAGACTGAGCCACATTCCTCGGACCCAAATCTGCCTTTCACATTTGAGCCAACAAAACATCATCAAATTCAATCAATCTCTTCTGAACACATACCTAACCTAAAATTTGTCTTCACATCAGTCATCTCAAGCCTCATTGATCATATTTTTTTGAGATTGACAAGGAGAGAGCCCTCTCCCGACCTGGTAGGGTTAGCTACCAGGTTAAGCATGGTTTGATGTTATCCTAGATCCTACCTTTCTCAGCCTGAGGTAGATTTAGGCCCTAACATATCCTTTCATTGTATTAGGTAATTATGGATAGTGCCTTGGTAGAGACAATTCTCTCATTTCCAAGGATGGCCTTAGGTTGCAACCACCTGAAACCTTCTTCATGTCCAATTTGGGTATATCAACTTGAACATGGAAATGATATCCAACCACTTTATTTAATTAAGAAACATGAAATATGGGATGTATTTTAGAGTGACTCATTTTTTCTAGATTTTAATCCTTTGGCCCAATATTCCCAGGGACCTTATAGGGCCAATAAAACTTTATAAAAATATTTTGATGGTGGTTATGTTTGAGGGAAATTTTCTTATAAGGCTACAAATGAAGGAACAACTATTTTTCTTCTTGAAAACGGATTTTATGCTGTACATCTTATTTCTAATCATTATGGTAAGGAATATGAATCATCATCACGGGTACAAGAGACCTTGGATGACAAGTCCAATATTCATAAACAATTTATTTATGTGTATCATTTTAATGAAAAATATATTCACACTTATCTTTCACAGTTGTACTATAGCCTAGCAATGGTATTAGAGGAAGGGTCATAATTTAACTCCAACATTATCACTACTAAAAAATTCCCTTTGCTATTATAACCTTTTACATTCTATTATTTTCTCTATTTTTACATCATATCTATTTTCTCGCATTGAAAATCCTACCATGATCCTAATCTATGTCTGAATTTTCATTCATTCCTAGAGGCATTATGTACATGGAAAATTGTGTTGATTCAAGGAGATTATTCAAATTATATAAAGCATAGAAAAGTGGTTTATGCTTGATGCAATGCTAATGGTAGCGGTACATCAATCAAGGATGTCATTTTAAGGCCTTGGACAAGGAGTTGTTTTAGAGGAAAAAGGTCATCAAAGATGATGACATTATGAGAATGCTATTTTTTAAACACCATCATGGAGGATGCCCTTCAAATTCATCCTTTGAAACAAATTATATTTTTTAATGTTGTAATGAACCTGTCAAGGTTGGGAAATTTTTACATCCATGTGACCCATGCCTTTAGAGAGAACCCCTCAAGTTTTCGATCTAGAGTCAGGTTTTCTTGGCAGCATTTGTGGGATCTAAATCAAATGTCGAATTTCAACTCATGCCATATATATTCCTATTCTCCTCTACTCTATAGAATTCTCTTTCTCTTGATGTCTATGGCTTGTCACCTTTTGGAGCACTCTAGGTTGAATAGCGAAGACTTGTTCTTTGGTTTGGACTTTGTAAGTGGGTCATAACTAGGTGGATTTTCAATTATTTATTATTCCAAAGGAATCCTTTTGATATGATGTTGTTAGCACTTCCAAATACATGGTGTCTTATGCCTGTATCCTTGGTTGTAATGATGTCATAATTCAACACTGAGGATGCCTTCCTTCTTCACTCTATAATTTATCAGATCTTTTAATTGATTCTTGTAAATAATCTGTTATGGTAGAAATACCAATCTTAAAGAAGGGTTTCTGGTTTCATATTATGAGGAGAGATGTGACCTTAATGACCCCATAGCCTGGAATATCTAGAATTATTTTTTTAGAGACCTACTAATAGATACTAGTTATTTTCTTGTTCATGTCAATATTGAGTTCTTAAAATTTGATATTCCTACGATAGTTAGATAATGTTCTTGCTACTATGGAAGAAATATTTTAACATTTCTCTTTTCTTATTATATTTTGGTGTGCATTCCTAAATTCTTTTGAATGCGTTGATGGACAATGATTAGTTTTTAGCTATACACAATCTTTCATGAGTTGATTTTGAAAATATAACTTATTAAACATAAGTTTGTTGCATGTTCAATTCTTAGCATTGGTAACTTGCAAATAATTGTTTTTGTGAGTTCACCTGTACTTTTTAAATTTGAATTGTAAGAAAGTGCATTTTTAGTAGAAATTGACACCCTCATTGAGTTGGCCACATGGAGGATTGGAGTTTTTGATCTTGATCTTTGTGAGAATTGTGGAAATATTTTCATCTTCTCACCTTGTATTTGATAGGGGGAATAATGTTGAACGTGAATAAGTGATCCTAAACCATAGATAAAACTAGATCCTTGATCCAGATTTAGAGATGGAGCTATAAACAAAGTGATGATAATGAATCAATTTTCGTTATTTTTAAAACCACCATTTAATATATGAATTATAGCTTTTGTTGCATTTTCTATACATTAGTTCTTAGTCATCTTAAAATTTCCATTTATGAGTACTTCTAATTAGTAGAAGATGTCAACTTCTAGCCAATTTTTCTAAAAACATTGTTGAGCCCGAGAGTTGAGTTCTGGAGTTGCTGGTTACCCTTAAGAAATCATTTGGTATATCACTGATAGATTCTATTAGAAAACATTTTTTTTTCATATTCAAACCACCCTTTGAGAGAACCTACAATCAATAGAAGATATCAACTTTTATCTGTACTAGGAAATGTTTCAATACCTTAAAACCTTAGAATCAATTTCCAAATTTGGTGGTTAGCCTTAAACCACCATTTAGTATAATACTTTGACTTCTACTAGCCATTTTGTTTTTGGAAACCTAAAAACCACTAAATTTAGAAATCATGTTGAACCATCAACATTTTTCCACTTCTATATTTCAGCTCTCTACATAGATTCACAAACATCCTTTTGATTTAAGGAGGAGAATGTTAGACACCTAATCCATTAGGGTTATGGTAATGAATATGAACAATCATCTAGATTCCAAGATACTTTGGAAGATGAGTCCAATGATCACAAAAAATGCATTTATATGTGTATCATTTTGAAAAATGCATTCATGCTTTCCTTTCACACTAACGTGTAGTCCAATAGTTTGGAGATGTTCATAAGCATGTTGCTTCTTGATATTTTGATCCATGAAAATACTATCTTTGTGAGTGAAGAATGTCAACTGAATATGTGAGGGTTGTTGGATCCTCATATTATTTGAATATTATTGACTATGTCCACATTCAGATTTTTAGATCCATTTTTCATGGTTAGTTACAATAGTATGTGTTGAAAATGTAGCTAGTTTCGGTCTTCATAATTGTTGTGCTCATTTCAATATGTATCCTATGTAAAAAACAAGAAAAGGAAAAGAAAATTTGTTATTATTATAGCATGGGTTTCATGCTCATTATTGATGGTCTTGTAGGTAAAAGCATGTTCTTCATACTTCTAGGGTTTGTTAAGTCTAAGGATTTATTGTCATGAGTCAAAGGAGTAAAGATCGTGTTTATAAGACCCTTCCTAGCAATTTGTAATTGTAAAAAAAATTATTTTTTAGCCTAGAAAGTCTTAGAATCTCCAAGAATACAAGTCCTCCCTAGAATCCTCAAGTTGACCTAAAGGAAGGGATTTGGCCCCTTGAGAAGGTTATAGAAAGTGTAGTTTAACTTCATTTGGATACACACACACACAAAAGTTTTCACTAGAAAGAGAGAGTTTGATCTATAGATGGGTAGCTGCAAGAAGAAGAGAGAAGGTCAAGAATAAGGAAGAATGATGAAATTTATTAGTTTTTGGAATCTATCTCTCTCACACATGTGAAACTCTAGGATTTCTGGGTTGCAGAAGGAATTCGAAGTTGCAAGTCTAATTTTCAGTAGGATGAAGTGCATAAAATTGTAGCTGGGAGGAACGAAACTTTGTCTAGACCTTGCTAAACTTAGGAAGAGTTGTCTTGCTCTTGCTGTTGAAAAAAAATGTAGCAAGAAAGGCTCAATTTGACTTTAGCCTTAGTCAAATTGAGTAAATCAAATTTCCACATTAGTAGGACAACTTGGAGGTAGTTAACTAGTGTGACATGGATCTTGTCACTTAGTTAGCTCAATAAATTAGAGTTAGAGGGCTTGTAGTTCAATTATGCATGTGTGAATGCTACATTTTAGTAATCTAGTTCAGTTAATTTTAGTTGTATTTAGTTAAGTAACCTCTAACAATTGTTAGAGTCAGTTGAAGGTTAGTTGTGCACTGGGACAATAGTCAATCTTAGATATTTGTTGTTCAACTAATAAATCAACCTAAAATGGCTAGTGCATGTAGAGAATTCGAGTTCCTTAGCTAAAGTGGAGATGACAAGGAAATGTAACAAGTAGTTGTAAACTAGTTTGAGTGTACAGGTGTTGCATGTAGTTAGATGATCAATACTTGAGAATTTCACAATCAATTGGAGAAAAAATCCTAAAAAATAGGGGCTAATTTCCTCAAGAATTGCGCAAGGAAATATGAGGCTAGGTGAGCTGATATTAGGCTAAGTGTTGGCTAGAGTTGTTCATTGAGCAAAGAGAACAATTCTTCTTTTGCAGGTTGAGGTCATAAATAGAGGTATAAATTGTAATATATTCTCTATTCATCTGATTAATGCAAAGAGGCTTGATGGGTTTTTTCCAGTTAGGTTCCCCTAGAAATCACTATGTATTTGTGGTTTTTCTTATTGCATGTCTATGGTCTCAAACAGGTGTCATGCGCATGGTACACTCAGATTGACAATTATCTTACTGGATTGGGTTTCACCAAAAGTGAAGAAGATGCGAACCCCTATCACATTGTGGTAAATGGTAAATTACTAATTATTATTTTATATGTCAATTATTTAATATTGATTGGTGATGAGCAACTAATCCTCTCTTGCAAATTGGATCTTTCAAGGGAATTGGAGATGAAAGACATGGGTCTCATGCATTACTTCCTCGGGCTAGAAGTATGGAAAGTTGATAGTGAATTGTTTGTGTCTCAAGACAAGTACGATACTGAGATATTTGAAATATTTCACATGGAGAATTGTAAGCCCATGGACACACCTTTAGCTACAAACTAGAGGAAGGAGTATGCTTCTTTAGGTGAAGAAGTTGATGCTACCATTTACATGGAGATTGATGTATCTTGTGAAGACACGACCCGACATATGCTATGCATTCAACCAACTTATCCAAGCTAAGGTGAGGCCTACAAAATTATATTGGAAGGAAGCAAAGCATGTGTTACAATACCTCATAGCCATACCTAGTATGGATTATGGTATAGATGGACAAAGGGAGTGAAGCTGCAAGGTTTCAATGATTCACATTGGGCAGGAAGTCCATCCAACATGAAAAGTACATTAGGTTCTATCTTCAATGTTGGGTCCGCATCTATTTTTTGGTACTGCAGGAAGCAAAGGTCTGTGGTGCTCATCTTAGCATAGGTTGAAACATGGATGCAATTCAAGAAACATTTGAAGAAATATGGATGAGGAAAATACTTGTGGGACTATTTAGTCAGGAGATGGATCTGATAATGATATATTGTGATTATCAAAGTTGCATTAAGCTCTCTAAGAATCTTGTATTTCATGAAAGGTCCAAGCACATTGAGATCTAGTATCATCATTTGTGGGACTCTGTGCAGAGCAGAATTATGTTGCTATAGTACATTCCAACTGAGGGGCAAGATGCTGGCATCTTGAAAAAGGAATTTTCAAGAGGTAAATTTGAATTCCATAGGTGCAAGATAGGGGTGGTGGAAAATCCCTTTCTTGCTAAGAGGGAGTGTTAAAAAAAGATGTAGCAAGAAAGGGTCAATTTGACTTTAGCCTTAGTGAAATTGAATAAATAAAATTTCCACATTAGTAGGAAAATTTGGAGGTAGTTAGATAGTGTGACATGGATCATGTCACTTAGTTAGCTCAGTAAATTCAAGTTAGAGGGCTTGGAGTTTAGTTATGCATGTGTGATTGCTAAATTTTAGTAATCCAATTCATTTCTTTTCAATTGTATTAAATTAACTGACCTCAAACTATTGCTAGAGTTAGTTGAAGGTCAGTTTTGTAGTAGGAAAATAGTCTAAGTCAGAGTCTAAGGAAGAATACATGAGTGGATGCCATGTATTCTACCTTTGTAGTTGATAGTGCCACTATAGATTGTTTCTTACTCATCCAACTGACTACACCTCCAAATAGGTTAAACACATACCCACTTGTAGATCTTTTTTGATCCAGATCTCCAACCCAGTCTGCATCAACAAAGCCATGAATATCCAACACTCTGTCCAATCCTGTTCTTCCTTGATAGCACAAACCATAATCAGTAGTGCCACACAAATAACTAAAATCCCGCTTCACTGCTGTTCAGTGTTTCTTCCTTGGTTTTGACATAAACCTGCTCAATACTCCCACTGCATGTGCAAAGTCTAGTCTAGTACAGATCATCGCATGCATCAGGCTATGAACTCCACTTGCATATGGAAGATGGGACATGTACTCTTCCTCTTCTTGTGTCTTGGGACACTGTTCAACAGATAAATTTACACCTACAGGAATAGGAACCTTCATAGGTTTACTATCCTACATATTAAACCTCTGTAATATTGTCTCGACATACTTCCTTTGGTTTAACCAGAGCTTCCTCTTTTTTCGATCTCTTTTAATTTCCATGCCCAAAATATAGTTTACAGCACCAAGATCTTTCATGTCGAATTTGGAGGACAAATGGGTCTTCAAATCTTGGATAATTTATTTGTCATTTCCAACCAGCAACATATCATCCACATATAAGACTAGATAAATAACGCGGTCACCAATAAATTTAAAATACACATAGTGATCTACTTTGCTTATGGTGAAGCCAATTCCCCGTATAAATGTATCAAATTTCTGATACCACATACTTGGTGTTTGTTTTAACCCATACAAAGACTTCTTTAACTTGCATACCAGTTTTTTCTTACCTTCACCACAAAACCTTTAGGTTGCTTCATGTAGATCTCCTCTTCTAGATCCCTGTGAAGAAATGATATCTTCACATCCATCTATTCTACCTCAAAATCAAAAGCAATAACAACAGATAAAAGTAATCTAATAGAAGTTACCTTGGAAATAGGAGAAAAAATATCACCAAAATTAATTCCTGGCACCTGGGAATAACCTTTTTCTACTAACTGAGCTTTGTATTTCTCCACCTTTCCTTTTGCATTTTTCTTCTTCTTGAACACCCATTTGCTGCCAAAGGGTTTCCTTCTAGCTGGCGACTCCACTAGATCCCAAGCCTCATTTTTGTGCAAAGATGCCATTTCATCAACCATGGCCTCTTTCTAGAGTTTTCCATCCTCTAAATCTACCGCTTCCTTCACAGTTCTGGGATCATCATCAGTAATAGATAAAGAAAAATTTGAACAGAAAGCAGATGGAATATACATTTCTGGCTGCCTTCTTTCTTGAACTGATCTTCTCACACCCGGAGTTTGTGGCTCTTCATATTTTGATTCCTCCTATGTTGTAGAGTTTGATTCTTCCTCGTTTAGCTCAAACTCTATCTTCTTAGGTTCCTTTGGTTGGACTTCATGTTTAATAACTTCTTTCACCTATCTAAACACCACATCTCAGCTATACAAAACCTTCCTTGTTTCTAGATTCCAAAGATTATAACCCTTTAAAGCATCCTTATACCCAATAAAGATGCACTTTTCAGATTTACTATCCTACTTGGTTCTTTTCTACTTTGGAACATGTACATATTCATCACATCTAAATACCCTCATATGTGAAAGAGAAGGTTTCTTACCAGTCCATACCTCTTGTGGAGTCTTATCTTCCAATGCTGATGAAGGTGATCTATTGACCAGGTAACATGCAATCTCCACCGCCTCTACCCAGAATTCTTGTCCTAACCCGGCACCACTAAGCATGATTCTTTCCCTTTCCATCAATGTCCTATTCATTCTTTCTACAACTCCATTTTGCTGAGGTGTATATGGAGTAGTTTTCTTCCGTGCTATACCACACTTCCTACAGAATTCTTCAAATTCCTTACTGCAAAACTCTCCACCGTTATTTGTCCTCATCACCTTTATCTTCTTCTCTATCTAGTTTTCAAATAGAGCCTTAAATTATTTAAACCTATCAAAAACTTCATATTTCTTCTTAAGGAAATATATCCATGTATTCCTTGAGAGGTCATCTATAAATGATACATAGTACATAGACTTACCCAGTGATGGAACCTTCATAGATCCAAACACATCACTGTGCACAAGCTCTAATATATGTTTCACCCTCTTACCACCAGAGGGGAAACTCACCCAATTCTGCTTCCCATATACACAATTTTCACAAAAATCAAAATCCAGAGAGATATTACTCATACCTTCTACCATACCTTTACAATGAACTATTCTAAGGCCCTTCTCTCCAATATGTCCAAGCCTTTGATGCCATAGCATGGTCATCTCTACAGAGACCACTAAATTTCTGCTCCACTTTTAGGAACCACAACATTGTTTCACCCATCAATAATAGTGCCACCTTGCAGCTTGTACAGAGTTCCAATCTGAACTCCCCGCATCAATACCAGTGCTCCCTGAACCATTTTGCAGTTATCCTTCTCGAACACTATTTTTACACCTGCATCATCCAACTTGCTTACGGAAATCAGATTTCTGGCCAATGCAGGAATATGCAGAACACCTGGAAGTGTTCTAACCCTTCCACCTTGCAACTTCAACTTTACTTTTCCACGACCAAATATTCTATCCTTCCTGTCATCCCCCAAGAAGACATCACCACCATCATATTTCTCATACTCGCAGAACCACTCTCTATGGGGAGTGAAGTGAAAGGTTGCACCTGAGTCTATCAAGCATGCCTCATGATCTACATGTGTATTTGAAGAAGCCATGTACACATCTCCACTTTCATTTGAGGTGGTTTTCACCTCTGCAGAAGGAGCATCATCAGATCCCTTTCCTTTATCAGGAGCTTCATATTTACAATCCCTTTTGTAGTGCCCTTCCTTTTTTCATTTCCAGCACACCAACTTTATAGATTTTCCTGGAGATTTAGATCTCTATCTAGATTTAGATCTCCCACTCGATGACTTATTTTTGTTTCTGTTCTGGGACTGTCCTCGTACAGACAAGGCATCACAATTCTGTCTCTCCATATTTTTCCGTCTCATCTCCTCCGTTAGGAAGGATAAGACTATTTCATCAAACTACAAGGCAGTTGCATTGCTACCTATTGCAATAACCAGACTATCCCATGAATCTAGTAGAGAACACAACAAACTGATGCACTTATCTTCATCTGAAATTTTAATATAAAAAGAAAATAACTGACTTACCACAACATTGAATGCGTTCAAATGTTCTATCACCGAGTCTCCATCTTTCATCCTAAAGTTATACAACTTTTTCTGTAGGAATAATTTATTCCCTAGAGACTTAGATTGGTACAAGTTCCCTAACTTGTCCCACAATGCCTTCACCGTATCTTCCCCTTATTAGTGTCAGTGTCTTCACACTTCTATCAGTGATCAAATTGCTCTTTTGAACACATATTAGGTGTCCCATTCGATCAGCTACATTCCATTAGGTCATGGATCAACTAATGGTAGTGGTTTCATTTCAATTTCCCTCATGTTATATACCTGATGGCTCGTTCAAAACCTATTTTTAGTCATTTATAGTCATTTCAGTTCATTTCATTCAGTTTTAGGCTTTAGTTTCACTAGGACTAGGGTTTGTCATCATGGTCATCTAAAATGGAATAAAAAGGTCAGTAGGCACATGAGGAGGATAAATTAGTTCATAAAATCATAAACTTATGTTGTAGATCTAAACTGGAAATATTATAGATCTGATAAGAAAATATAATATTATGCAAATAAACCCAAGAATAATATGAAATGATTCTTTATTGATCAACCCTTATGGTAGGGCAACACCATACATTCACTCCTTAAGGAAGGAGAATACTCCACAAGCCATATGCTTGTTCATACAAGAATACTTCTCTTCATATCTCTCCATGTGGAGTCTCTAGCCTCTATATAGGCCTCATACATACAATACCATGCATCATTACCATGGTTTCCTCATACCATCAACTAATACCATGGGCCCTTACATTATTATTAACTACTTGTGGTCCCTTACATGACATGGGTTAACCACCTTATTTATTACTATGGCCCATCCCATTATTACATTATTACCTTGGGTACCTCCCTCGGTACTCCATATTACCCCCCTAGGTATATAACAGTTTCCCTTATTTGATACCCCATTGTTGTAAAGCAGCTGGATGTAAACATCGTGTATGAGATTTGCAGAACAATGAACGAGATTTGGAGTAGTGTGGTCGTGTTATACAAATGTGTTGAAGATTAAAATCATGTGCGTTATTTAAAAATTGAACGTTGTTCTGTTGGATAGAACGCTATCTCCTTGGCACTATTTTTGAGCTCAACAAAATTCCGCAGAAACACTTCTAGTTCAGGTGTATACATTCAGTTAAGTGACTGTCTAGTGGACTAATTTTCTGTGTAGCAAAAAAAAAAAAAGGGGGAGTGCATTTTTGGTCATTTGACTGTTTTTCCAAATACATTGTTAATTTGATTGTCTGAATAATGGAGAAAAATCATGGATTATTAGAGTTATTAAGCACTCTAATTTTGTCTACTGATGGAAGTATAGTTAAAGTCAACAAAAACACTCTCAGAGATATTAAACAATATTTACAATATGCACAGGAAAAGATTGATTTTTTGTAGCTTGAATCACAGCTACAGCAAGAAGAGCTACATCAAAATAGACATCATTCTGAACCTGTTTTTGTTCAGAACATTGAGATAACCACCCATCAGCAGCAAGTAAATAATGTTATCGTTCATTCAAATAAAGCAGCAGTTGTACATGCAGATGCAGAAAGTCAGTCTGCACTTCCCAAGCCCATCATCAGACCTTGGGAACAGCGTGTCCACAACAAGCACAGAACTGGTCTTGGATATGACAAGGACTTGTCCTTTCATATTCCTTACTACTCAAAGCCCATTTAGTTTCAGAGTGTTGGATTCATTCATGACAGTTCACCTGCTCCTCATGACAGTTCAACTTCAGCTGTTCTGGACTCTGCCCCTCTTCCACAGCAACAACAACAACAACAACAACATCAAATTGTGAAATGCCAACATTGTGACCGAGTTGGCCATCTAAAAGATCACTGTTTTGATCTTCATCCATGTAATCACTGTCATAAAACTAGCCATTCTTCACACAGATGCTTCGGCAACAAACACCCTGCAAGAACAAAGATTCATCTTGGATGGATCGCTTCTTGGCAATGGGCATCAATAGCCAAGAAGATATTCCAAACACATGTCAGAACTTGTTCCAGAGTATTGAACAGTCTTTCAGTTGAGTTTTCTCCATCTTCTCACCTTGTATCTGACGGGGGGCAAATGATGGTCATCTACAAGCTTCAAAGCCACATCAAGCGAGCCTGAGCCACAACCTACCACACCAGTTTTAGAGTTTTAGCCAGAGACAAAGATGCCCGTGAACATGCCTTTAGTTGGCAATCTGGGACACTTCCTCTAGCAGAAGACTTCAGCTTCTGCCAGTTCGGAAGAATTCCAGGAAAAAATTGAGAACACTTCCTCTAGAGAGACCCAGCCTCTTGCCAGTTTGGAAGGGTCAGGAATTACATAAGATCCAGAGTGTTGTCCATAAACCTATAGGTGAGACCTTTCTTTTAGTTCGCAAGTTTCCCTTTTAGGGAGGTGAGACCTCCTTTCATGGTGAAGGTTCCCTCTTCAAAACATATTGACTTCTCTAGCAGAGACTTACTTCTTGCCAGTTTTGGAAGAGTTCTGAGACGCCATAAGCGTCCAGTTGGTGGCCACTTAAACACCGCCCTTTATACAAATTCAAGAGCACATTCAGCCTAGTGCTGCCATGCATTTTTGCACATTTTGTATTACAGCTCTCTTCTTGGACTCATACATAACCCTTCGGATTAAGGGGGGGAATTTTGGACACCTAATCCTTAATGGGTTAGTGTGGAAGCCGAATGGACAAAAGGAGTCAAGAGACCTTGGGATGTAAAACCCAACGGTCAAACAATGTACTATAAATGTATATCATTTGTCAATAAAAATTGTACTTTCATGTTTCATCTTTCATATTGTTCTTGCTCCCATGTGTGTTTAACAACAACTCCTTTACTGTTTCCTGCATCCTCTGCTTCTCTCTCTGCCTTTGCACGTTCCTCTTGTCACATTGTTGCCTCTTTGCCTCTATCTCCAAAGATAATTTCTCCACAAGTGAGTTTGATTTGAAGTTGCAACTTTGTTCTGCCTTTGTACTGTCAACAACCTTTCTCTTACCTTTGTCACATGCAGGTACGTTACCCTCTGCTGCTACTGATGATAGTGCTCTCTGAGCTGCTTCTTCCTTCTACTTTTCCAACCATTCCACAGCTATGTCGATTGGTTCATTGAGCCTGGAGAAGCTGTGATAGTATCTCCATGGGTCTTCCTTAGGCTAATGAAACACCTCATGCATCCAAAGAAACCACACTCTCACACAACTTTCTTTTACCAAGAAATGTAGGCCGTATGGATTGAAACTTTTGGTGCCGAAAGTAAATATTTTGAACTCATCTTTCTTGGCATCAATATGCTTGAGATTCTTTATCTCGTACAACCTGATCCACGATGAAAGATAGTGCCATGGTTCCTTCTTCTTCCGATGCAGTCTAGATGACATTCCTATTGAGATGTGGTAGGACACTTCTTGCATGACGAGCTTGTCCATGGAAAACTTCAGTAGAACATGCGGAGGCTTCTCCGCGCTATACATCCATATGAACGTGCCAAGAGGTGAGGCATACCAATCCGCTATATCGACCAATGCCTCCATTATTACCTACAACATGCAAGGTGGATCCTGCTCAAATATCATCTTGTACACCGGGGTGACAAAATTGTCTGACAACTGTGTGATGACAGAGGTTTCTAAAGGTGTCCATGCCCAACTCAAGCCTGAGAACTGCTGACGAGCATAGATTTCATTCAGAATGTATGCAGACATGTATATCTCTGCTTGCTGACCTTTGGGCTGCTGCTGGGCTTTTGTTACATGTTCCTTTAGCCTGTGAGCCAACATTGTCAGACCAGTTGCATGGTCTGCCTTCACTGGCTAGTTGGTCCAACGTGATCTCCCAACTCTACAGGAAGGTCTCCATGCTCTCTTGGCCATATAAGCAGCATGCAAAGATGACCAAGTATTGATATTCCTACTGCAGTATCTTCATCTTGTAAACTTGGTTGGGTGTCGTCCTGAACTTGGCTGGCTCTTTCACCCAGCGCTTCAAGATATCCTTAGAGTTTGCACTACTATTATGATCACCGGCTGTGACAAGTGGTACATCTGTTGATATTCCCATGCCCTGAATGTAGCAAGCTATATCCTACTGACACTGCTTAACACTATTGTCTTAGGACCACTATGCGAGACGATCCAATGTATCATGTCCATGCATGGAAACGCGGGATACCTGCATGCAATTCGATACAAGCCAGAATTGTGAATATTCACATACACCCTACAGTATTCCATATACTCCCCAAATGTGCGTGAGAATGTATCATTGATGTCATGCCATTTCAACTTGATGTCTTTGTCTATGAGCAGCTTGGTGTCTTCGTAAATTGGCAAACTCATAGACACTTGCTCAACTGCATCTCCAGTTGCGCTTCTGACAGTGTCCTTTGACCCTGATCTCTTTGAGGCCATCAAACCTGAGCTGCTGAGAGATGGGAAAACACCTACAATACCTGGAGACAAGTTGACATTCATGGCAAGAAATCCGTCAGTTGAAAACCAAAGAAAACTTGAGGAATGACATGCACATACCTGAGAGACTGATGGCAAGGATTGCGCAATTTTCACTAGGAGGCCGCGACACTGACTACTGGACTTGCAAAAAGAAAATACTAGAATATCAGGAGGCTGACTGGCTACTGGAATTACGCAGTGCGCAATCCAGGCTAACCTGCTGGGGCTGATATTGCGCAATGTGCAATTTCAGTCAGCAAGGCATACAAGCCAGGGACTGCATTGCACAATTTTCTGGGTTAGCAGAGCACTGCCTCTCAGAATTGTGCAGAGAAAGCCTGGAGGACATTTTCTGGTTAGTTTTGCACATTTTTTGGGAGGAAGGTAGAGCCTTCCCTCTAAGAAATGCATAGTGTTGTTCAGGTAAGGCGAGATCCAGGTCAAGGTTGCCCAGACACGCCAACGGGCGACTGAAAACATGTGTAGGTTTGAATGCATGGAAAAACTGAGTGTAAGTGAGAGTGAATGATCATGCATGGAAACAATGAATGCAAGATTCAGAAAATAGGAAGACATGCATGTGTGTGAAGCGGGTCGCTGCAACGGTGACCGTCGGTGTAAAAACATTGTCATGCATGCGACAGCCGTGAGATGAAAACGAAAACTGAAACAATGCTTGTACATACTAACATGCATCCAAACAACAATAAGCGTTAATAGAAATGAATTAGACAATACTCACACAAGCCAAAGCATGAAAAGCGAAAAAAAAGTTGCACAAGGCTTGTAAAGCAGACTTACCCAGAAAAAGTTGAACTGAATGTGCCGACGACTCCTATATGTGATGTGGGATGTCAGAGCTCCAAGATCGATGTCAGGAATGAGCTCTTCAATGCCGAATAAATAAGTTTGAGTCACATGACGTGCATGCCGCAAATCTAGGAAAAAGTGAGACTTGGAGGGCATGTAACCTCTAGCTACTAAAAATAGATCTATAAAATCTATGGATGCTTTTGCATGTTGCTTTTTGCTATTTCGAGAAAAGCAACCCATGCATGCAAATCAGGTTTGCTGGGTCTTGGAGTAAATTGGTCAACCTGAAGGTACATGCAACAACCTGCAAGCCCGAGAGAGGGATTTGTGTAGTTTCCGGGCTGAGCTAGGCTGGCTGTCCCTGGGGGATTTCGCAATTTCTAGGGTCAACAGGTGGCTGTCTCCCAAAATTGTGCAATTTCTGGGCTAAGGCCCAGTGCCAAGCCAGATTGCATAGTTTTCTTTGGGAGGCATGTCTGACTATTCTGTGCAATTTTGGAGGTCAGCAGGTAGCCCGGTAGATTTGCACAATTTTTGGACGGAAGGCCGGTTCCCCTCTAGAATTGCGTAATTTTCTAGGGGAGATTCTTAATCAGTAAATAACCTAAGTTTGGGATGGCATCCCATGAAGGGAATGAAGCAAACTGACATGCATAGGCTAGCGAGCCACTGAAAATCAGATGAAGCCTATGTACTTGACAGTGCAAGACATGTTGTTAAGGATTCTTGGTAGGGAGGCTCCAAAACGAAGCTAAGGAAAAATTTTTGGAGGGTGGTTGTAGCCGCTACAATAGGACCATCATGAACACGTCAACTACTATCTCAATATAAACATAAGTACAAGTGGAGATTCACTACCCATGCATTGAAAATTTGGATTTCACTGTCGTCTTCACTATATAATGGATTAGACACTACATTCTCTTGCATAAGACTATTTTCATTTTTGATTCCAAGCCCATACACCATTTTCTTAATAGTCAAGTGCATGGGGGAAAACTCCAAATCGATAGTTATATTTCATGAACTTGATTTTTAATTTGCAACTACTAAATCAAAGAAGTACTTGGTCTTTGCATAAATGTTATCTTAACTTCCCTTTGCTTCTAATGGAATAGTGGTTAGTCATTTCTTTCTTGATGAATCTTTGTTCCTCAATAGAACTACTAATCCTTGCAATGGGGATATATTTCTCTATCTCCATACTCAAATATTTTCAGCCTGAGTTGTCCCGTGATGACCCTCGAAGCATCTACCACAACTCCTGATCATATATTGATCAAGGACCTTAACGCAGTTAAGAATAAGGTTGAAAACAATGTACATGTGGTTGCAGTTCACATGACTGCCAGTTCTATGTGAATTAGCGTTAAAAGGTTAATATTGGCTTTAAGCACTAAAAACTTTATTAAGCGCTTTTTTCTTAAAATACGAATTATGCACGTGGGCAATATTCGGCCAAGCGGTAAAACGGTTTCTCGCACAGGCGAAAAGCTGGTAGTGGTATTCTACCAAAAGCAAGAAATTAGCCTCAACAAGCGACACGTAGCAGGGAAAAACTACTTTTCTCGCACGCCTTCGATTTGATATCGGTAGTGCAGAAATCTGTGGGAGATTGCGCGATGTCTATTGGATCAAGCGGGGTCACATCAACGGTGGAGATCGTCCATGAAAGTTGGTGAGCAAACGACGTGACAACCATTGGATGGATGGGATAGATTGATGGTTGAGAGTTAACCTGATCGCAAGCTCTATGGAGGATTATCCATAACCACCGGCATTATACCGCACATATGTGCACCCAACAGTTACGGTAATGCTAACGGCTACCTCTAACGGTCAGCCTGGCGGAGTGGCTAAAGTTTAGCGGATATGCTAAGTTTAGTTGGAGTTAGGTGCAGTCGCCAATATTGGTGGATATATCACATAAAAGCACTCAAAGAGAAGTTTTAAGGGAGAGCCCAGAGAAAACAGAGGCAGAGCCCAAGAGACAGAGGCAGAGCTCAAGAGACAGAGAAACTTAGAGAGAGTGGAACAAGAGGCTTGCTAGGCTAATTAGAGCCTTCTGAAGCCAATGGGATAGTCCAGAGAAGCTGAGGAAGTCATCTTCATGGAGAATTTCATCCAGGAAGATTGATCAAGAGCTCAGAAGACACCAGAGGTTGGAGGCAGTTGTAGGAGTACCAATACTCATTCTCAGTGATCCAATAGTCAATTATGACTGTAAAGGACCTTTTGAATCCATTGCATGGATTTGTAGAATCATTTGGAGACTTCTAAGGGCCAAGATGCTACAGGGAAGTTTCAGGCAACAAATGATCAAATGATCAGTCTGTTGTAGGTGTCTGATATGTGCTGGAGATAGAAAAAGAAGTTCCAAAGATAGTTGAAAAATTCTGAGGGAGTTAGTGCCATCAAGAAGCTAAAGACAACTCAAAGCATTGATTGAAGGAATCAAGTCCAAGGAAGCTTAGATCTGTTTGCAGAGTGAAGACAACTAGGGATATAGATGGTATTCTAAGCCCATTAGTTCAGTTTAATAACCTTTGGAGTTAAGTGTGGAACTTGTAAAATAAGCTTTACCATATTCCTAGAGCCAAGTTAAGTTGACAAGAGCTCAAGGAGACGTAGCCCATGATATTAGGGTGAACTCCTAGATTAAATTTGTTGTTATGTGTTGTTGTCTATTTTCTGTATTTACTGTTATATGTGTTTAATATCAACATGAACAAATAAGCACTTAAACAGTTAAAACAAAGACATACACCTGTTTCAAGTACTTAATTCCGTGATTGTCAACATAAGCTAGATCATATATTTGTTAAGATTTGGAGTGGCAGGTTCTTGTAAGTAGAACGAGATGTTAAACCTTAATTTCAGATCAATTCCAAACAATACCTCATCATTGATGATACTTTTTATTGCCACAAAGTTGATATGGTGTTATGTCAATGTATGACTCATGAAGAGGATGGACAAGTTCTGAATGATTTCCACGTAGGAGCTTGTGGTGGTCATCTCTTTGGGTTAATCGCTGCCCATAAAATTTTATGCACTAGGTACTTCTGGCCATAATTATTTAATGATTGTATCTTTGTGATTTAGAAGTTTCATCCTTGTCAAATATTTACTCGTAAAATGCGTGCTCATCCTGCTCCCCTTTATCTTGTGGTTACTGTCGTCCCCTTCGCAAAATGGGGTATAAATTTCATGCAGTGCAAGCCTCCTTGTTCGCTAGTCATAATTACATCATTGTGGTTGTATATTACTTCACCAAGTGGGCTAAGGCTATGCCTACCTATTCTGTTGATGGCACCACTGTGACACTTTCATTCTTTAATCACGTAATCACTAGGTTTGATGTTCCTAAAGAGATTGTGATTGATCACAATTCTCATTTTAACAATCTAATGATAACTAAATGGCAGCCAAGTTGGGATTTCACCATCAGAACTCTACTCCCTACTATCCTCAAGCTAATGGTCAACTAGAGGCCATTACTCAATTCCTCAAAACTATGATGCATGGTGGGGAACCACAAAAAAATTTGGAACTTAATGTTGTTTTAAGCTCTTTGGGATTATCGAACCTTGGTCAAGACCTCCATGAGATTTACTCCTTTCCAAAATGTTTATGGCGTGGAAGTGATGCTACCTATTGATTGCGAGATTCCCTCATTAAAAATTGTAGTTTAACTTCTCCCAAACAATTTGGATGAGGAAGAATTCCTCCTTTATTTGGATCAACTTGATGAACAAGTTATGATTCTCTTATGGTCAATGAGGCTCACCAAAAACATGTCAAACTTTAGTACGACAAGTCTATTCAACCTCATAATTTTTTTAAGGTGATTTATTCTTGGTCTATGATAAATAACATGATCAAATTAGTTTGGGAAATTTAGAACCCCTATGGATCAGTCCCTACATTGTCAAACATTTACTAAAGAAGGGGGCACACGTGCTCGTCCATTATGATGGGAATACTCCCACTGATCCCTGCAATAAGCTCTATCTCAAAATGTACTATGCTTAGACCTATGGGTGTGACGCCTTGCAAGCTTCTAGGAGAACCTTGGCTAGTTCCCTAAAATGCTTACGAAAAACATTGATTGTACCAAGTCTAAAAAGGCAGGAATTAACCTTTATATCCAGGCTAGACTCAGGTGATCTAGACACATCTAAGAATCTATACATCTAGGAGAAATGGTGAGGTGAAATATTGTGGTTGAACCAGATCCAAATGAGTTTAGATACATCTGCAAAAGGGTTATGTCGAGCCTCAAATGAGGGACAAAATCAGCGTATCTAGGGTGGGGCCCAATTTGGGTAAACCTCACAAGGATTGGATGAGTCAACAAAGCCAAATATTTGGGGTGGCGGAAATATCATGAGCATTGAGGGCACCCGATGCATCACATTGTTAGATGCTTGTAGGTGTTTTAGATGCATCTGGGAATCCAAATTGTTTCCATGTGATAAATCTTGGGAACACTAGGTTTCCTAGTGAACCAAATATAACGTAAAAAAAAGAAATAATGTGCAATAGTCAGACTTGGTAGGGTCCATGGGCATGTCAATGTGGAAAGAGTTATGTGGAAGGCACATGGTACTTTCAGATAATGTGGCAAGATTGTTGATATGGAATTTTGTTAGTGTGACATATGGCAGACATAAATGGCCTCTTCGGATGGCCAAGGGGGTTGGTTTTCAAATGAAAGGTGACACCACCATAGGATTCCATGTGGAAAGATGATGTTAGTCTGACATCAAATTGACATCAGCAATATGTTGTGGAGGCAGGGTGATGTGGACTCTATGCATCCACATGGATGTCTAAGTAGTGTCACATAACACACCACGTCATCTCGGTCTACGCTTGTCAGAATATTTATAAGATTTTTCTGATGTATTTTGGCATGAATGATAGGAGATGTAATGAAAAATTGTCAGCTAACTAACGTATTCGTTCCTTTTGTCTGTCGCTGGGCTCGATTGTGCCATTTCTAGAAATGGCGTGATTGACAAAAAGCACAATGGGAACTCGTATGTTAATAACGTGACAACAATTGACATATAATAGGTGCCATTGTTAATCAACATATATGCAGAGGGGGCTTGCAATAACCCACTAGTCATTAGATTCATGGAGGCCTCGTGGAACAAATCTGAGTAGGGGGAACTATGAGATGTTTAGCCACATATGTGACAAATAACAGACCCCCTTGCCCTTTGTTAATTATTGGAACAACAGGAGGTCCCCACAATGAATGTGGACCATTGATGTACCCTTCCCATCTTGTATTAGGCAGGAAAATAAATATAAGTTTAACCTCGACCACAAGGACTATTGGTGGTTTCCATATGGCACTGTTTGATTAACTGAATTTTATATGAGGATAACTTTAGATCTGGGCATCAAATCATGATAAATTTATATTATTGGAAAACTATTGATGATTTTAATTCAATGGTGTTATCCAAAGTTAATTATGCTAACTTTGTGAAAGAAGGATTTTTATAACCCCATATTCATAATGAGACCATGAATGTCAGGTTAGTAAAAAGTAACACTTTCCACAAACCCTAGTATATCTAAGGGAGGGTGGGAGGGAGTGTTACACTACTAAAATATCTCTTCTTCCCTTTTGGCTTCTGATCTATTCCATATGAACCCATTGAGAGAAAGGATGGTGATTTTGAATCTATTCCTTCCCCTACTACCATGTTTACTATTTCTAGTGGTTAAATTTTCTCTTGTATTTCCTTTAGATTTTCCTCTATTTCCTCCTGTGGTTCTTATGCTATTATTACCTCCATAAATTTCTAATTACAATTGCCTATTCTTAAGCACTTGAATTGTGAATTCATCTCTATTATTTTCCGAGGCCTACATGCATAACTCATTATTTTGTTGATATTTTCTTGTCCAATTTCCCCATTTTCTCACATACAATTCATGACATTCTTGGACTTCCTCTAAACGTCTTCCAAAATATTGGATTCCTCTTCTCAACTTCATTGTCTTGTTGAGAGCACACTTATTGGAGTGGGCATGAGGATTCCATTATTCTAGAAAAGACCCAATTTTCCTTTCAATATCCCAAATATCAAATACAAGTATCAATCAATGGCTTCTAATCTTCATTATCTCCAAGCAACAAATTGGATATCTATCTCTTGACCAATTACACTGCTCCCATACATCGAAGAATAAAAATATCAAGAATTTGTTTCCAAAGTCCATTTAATTATGTAAATATCCCACATATACTTATTCTCCCATTGTAGCAAAAGTCATAATTGAGCATTTAGGAATGGTGGTGTAGTGAGATGCAAAGTTTGCAGGGGATCTTAAAAGCTCCATCTCCATTGAAAATTTGATGTTTCTTGCTGGATTGAGGGCTTATTTTCATAACTAATTACCATTGGTTTACTATAATTAATGTAAGGTAGCATAGGTCCAATTCCCCTTCAATTATCCTCAAATTCCCTATGCTTAAGGATGTTATTTCATTGGCTTATTTATAAACTAGTGCATTAAGCTTTCATAAGACTCATTGATAAGTTATATTTTCATAGTTTTGCGCCAAAAATTTAGCTTAAGAATAAGTCTACTTAGATGAGGATCCTTTGGGATTGTCTTGTGATAAATGTTCCCTATTATTATTGGATAATCCCCTATGAAAATGATTTGTTTGATCCCTAACTCTTTTAAAAAATTTAGTCATTGATATATAGCCATGACCTATGTTTGATTTTTGGTTGCCTTGAATAAAACCTAGGTGAAAGAATTTTTATAGATTCCCTTAGGATAAAAATGATCCCCTCCACTCCCCAATTGAGGTGGAATACAGAGTGAATCAAGAGGGAGGGGGTGAGCCCTCCACCCCACCGTTAAGCAAGTCATTTATGAAGGGGGTGCATGGACAACCCCCTGCATGCACAAACATGTGAGCATAAATGAAAAGTTGGATCATGCTCTGATGTTAAGACTTATAGATAAGGTTGCAGGGCATTATAAACAATAAACTGCCCACACTCCAGTTGTAGGAGGGATCTTTTTGGAGTTCCACTAGCATTAAGGGGCTAGTCCACACTCAACTTACAACATCTTTGGAATTCTATGTTTTGCCCCTCCTAGAATGGATCCATCTACACTTCTTACCAAAACAATGGTGAGCTCTTTATGTCTAGGTAAAGGCTTGGCTTTGTGGAGATGGATGGTTGACGACCTGTATCATGGATGGATAAATAGGTTATAGAGGTATGTTGGTAGTCTAGATAGGGAAATTCACATGGTAGAAAGTTTTCCTTGAGCGCTTGAGGCATTGGGGATCAATTCCACCCTAAGCACTCCATCACCATCTTGTGGCTTGGCTTCCAGTTAAGGGTATTACTTCATTCCTTAGACTGTATTGTTGTTTCCTCCTACATAGAATTAACTAGCTCTTGTATTATTGGTATTTTAGCTTGTGATAGGTTTAGGTTATATGGTTGGAGGATGTGTGGCAACATTTGAATCAACCCTCTAAATTTCTTGGTTCTTTACTGTTTAAATCCCACACCCTTTGTTGGCCTCTTTGGTTTGGTGTGTGGCTTTGTATTCCTTGGCTCTATATAATCCCTATAGGTTTCTTTCTTCTTACTCCTGATAATATTTGTATAAATCTTGGGTACCTTTTCGATTAAGACAACATGCCTAGAAAATGTATGAGAAACTGATGAGGAGGAAAAATTTATAGCCCCTAAGGCCATATTCGATCCCATCACAGGTGTAGGAAGCTACTGAAACTTGTAACTCCATTGTTCCCATCAAAACTCACAATGAAATTTTTCACCTTGAATCTCGTGTTGTCATAGAAAAACAAGTGTTTTCAGACTTAAAGATATTGGATGAGGTTTCAAAATGGGTTCCTTACCTTTGTCATGCTAGGGGAATAAGGAATTGGTACCTCAATTCCATTTATTTACACTGGCAGATGAAGACCCTCTTGGGAAGGGTCTTAAAAGACAAACAAGAAGAAATATATGATATCTTTGTTGCATTGAATGACATTAAACATTCTTAGTGACATCAATGAGTCTTCTTAGAAAGAATGAAGGCAAATATTGCTCATTTAGAGAGCGAATTCCAGTGTGATGCAAATTTCCCAGTGCCTCCAGGATCCAACGACAAAAGATCCAACACTTGTTACTTCCTCTAATTCCTGAATGTTTATAATGTTGGACAACAAATTTTTGTTATGTAGTATGGTGTCAGATACGTATGTTTTGATGAATACATCTATATTTTGGATAGTTTTCTTATATTGTAGGTGGTTAAAATTATATAGTTTCCCATGAGGGAGATTTAAACCGCCTACACTAAACTCTATTTGTTGGCTATGGAGCCTGATTATTTTCTTTATTCAGAGGTATCGCCACATTGGACCCCATTTCATAATTTTGCGGCAACACCACCCATTTATGTGCGATGCTAGTGAGGTCCACGGGGGGAGACGATGATTATTTGGCGCACCCCCTAGCAGGGGATCGGGGCCAGTGCCCTCGAAGCTAAAAATAGATTTAAAATTTCCTTTTAAAATGTTGTAATTTCGTAGTCAATTTGGGCCATTCATTAGGAGGAAATATGACGGTAGAAGTTATGTTTAATTTAGGGTTTTTTTTCCCTCGAAGCCAACCCCTTACTATATATGAGAGAATTGTATTACGTCTACGTAGATCTATATTCTGAGCAAGAAAGAGAGAGGAGATTGTGCAAGAGCGAAGAGGGAATTACAATGGATCTGTTGTAGGTTGTATCTCTTCATTTTGCTGGATAATATAAAAGGAAGGATTGGTTGTTTCTCTATGGACGTAGCCCAAATTGGGTGAACCACGTATATCTGTGTTTCTCTTATTTTATGTGTTTTCTTTGTTTATATTTCTGCAATATATTCTATGTGTTCCATTGCTATAATATATAATTTTCTAATGCTATTTGAACTATGGTCAGCTAGAAGATGTATCTTGATATTATGTCCTCCTGTGGTAATACGAATCTTAATTCACAAAAAAATTATCCCCTCTACACTCACTACTTGGGTGGTGTACACATAGAATTATGAAAGGGTGGAGCATACACATATTTAAGAAATGGATATGCAAAAGTTACAAAAGGAAAGTGGTAAAGTGAATAGTTTGAGTAAAAATCCTAATTTATGAAGTTTGTGAAAATTAATGTGTGTTTATCTCTCAAGTGTATTTTATGAAGGCAGGGAATTAAAGGGAAAAAAATACTTTGTGGTACCTAAGAGGGAGTTGGGATTTGATATCAATATATATGTGTCAAAGAGTATTCTCTATGGAAACCAATATATACTGTGTCATTGTTATGAGGAATTTTGCATCTATGGATAAATACTAATTCCCTAGGTAGGTAGCTATACCTAGAACAACATATTTAAATCACTTATCCTTTTTCTATAGACAATAAATAAGACAAGGGAATAAAAGGACCTACTTGTTCTTTCACTTTCCTTTTGTCTCCTTTGTATGGCTCTCGTCACTCCTTCTCGAACTTAACTTGCTCAAAAATTACCTACAAGCATAAATAGAAGACAAAGATCCAATCAAAGCAAGAGATCTATCAACTATAAGTAAATGGAATCAGATACATTCACACATAGAAACATCATATATCAAGATAAGCATATGGAAAAATGTGTAAACAACTTTATTAAGTAGAAGGAAGAATTACAACCATGAAGTCTGATCCATTATCACTCTTCCAGCCTGGGTTCCAACCAACATCACATCAATAGCACAACACTCTAGCAGCATAACAATACTTGCTTATAATCTCAATCCTCACACAAATAGTATCTCCTTACAAATTCTCAAAGTCTAGCCCCTGATCACTTAGATGAGTGCTCAATTTGTAGGAAAATGGAGGAGGTTTGGTCATAAATGAGGGTATTGAATGGCCTTCCAAACTTAGAGTTAGCTTCCATGGAGGAAGGGATGAGAGGATAGGAGGTTACTTAACTCATTCCCTATCCAATTTCGAGCTCATAGGAGATGATAAGTGTGGGAATCTTCTAGATGGCTCTAGAAGATAAGAATATTCCTAGAACCCTATGATGATTTTGCTCGAACTCACCCAGTGCAAGTGAAAGTGGGCCTAAGTGCTCTAGAAAGAGCCTTGACATGGGCCTACTTGCACTGAAGCACACTTACGCCTAACCAAGGCTGTGCTGGTCCCTTAAGGAGGCAATTCTAGAGGGCTTCAGGCCAAAAAACTCTTAGGGAAGGAGGCATTCAAAGTGGTGACTTGTCTAGGGCATGTAGAAACTGAATTAGGGTTTGATGAGCCCTAATGGTACTGATTTGAATGATGGGAATGATGTGCTCAAATGGATCTGTAACAATCATTGATCCATTAATGCGCGAGGGGTGTCCATTCCCACTGTTGGATAATGTACCTGCTTAAATCCAATGGTGGGCATATATAACCCCCGTGCATTAATGAATCAATGGCACAATATATATTAGTTTTTGTATTCTCTATCTACCAAAGAGCTGGTACAAACATTGTGGTACCAATGAAAATGAATCAAGTACTTTTTTATTGCAATGATTAATATCATTCTATAGGTACCAATTAAGTGTTGGTATAAACATGATGGTACCAATGAGGTGTCATAGCGGAACTTGTTCATTGCAATTTTGAGAATTTTATTTAGAGTATGGAAGTGCGTGTAGGTAATGATTATGAAATTAATGATTCCTTCTCATGAGATGTTTGTTGCAATGGAAATTTGAAAAAACACCAATATGTTGATTGGGAGGAATTATTAGAGGTACATGTACAACTTATTAAAGTATGGTGTAAAAACATGAAATGTAGGAAATTGAAAACTATTTTAGAAAATATAACTTGTATTTATGTAAAATTTGTTTAACTTAGAAAAAAATGTGTTCTTTTAACTTTGATATGTGCCTGTTTATTTAAAATACAATGCATATGTTCATGTTAATATGTTGGTTTAGTATTAATATGATGGAATTTGTTAAAAAAAAATTGTATTGTTGTATATTACATTAGATGTGAAGACCACATTTGAGGGTCTAAAAAAACTGATTAAACATTCTTGTTGCCATGAAAAATACAACCATATTTGTGTGCCCACCCTTAATTGTGTGTGTTTCTATGTAGATCCATGAAAATCAGCCTAATTCTTAAATATATTACAACAAGAATGTTACTTGCATGTGAGTTTGTAAGAAAGTGGAAGAATTAGCATGCTTCTCTATTTTATGGTGCTAAATGTGTTGTTTGTGTGTGCTTACAAAAAAAGAAGACAAAAAACAGAAATCTTAATCCTTTTGACACTTGAATACTTAGATATATTTCTTGTTAATTCCAAGGCAAACCATAGAATTACACAATATTTAATCATGCTTCTTGATGCCATGAAATAGTAAAATACAAATAATGCTTCTTGATGCCATGAAATAGAAAAATAAAACAAAGAGATTAGTAAAAGAATAAAGGCTAGTGTTTTTCATTGCATGCAAGTTTTTTTTCCATATGTGAAATATTTTGAATTTATGTGTGTGTGAGGGAGGGAGATATTTAAGAGTATGTTGGAATAGAGATATTAAGAATCTTGACTCAATAATATTTTCAAGTTTAAGTATTATATGGCCATATAACGTTTTGTATGGATAACTTTTTGGATGCTATAATTTTGTAGTAGGTAAATGTCATGTTAAATTATCTGTAATGTGATATATAATTGTAAATAGAACAATGTAATGTTAGATATATGGATTTAAATAAAATTGTGGAATGTGAAAGAAAATTTATATGTACTATGATGTAGAATGATTTTCCAACAATATAACATAAAGATTGATGAGAGATAAAATGTTAAAAATTATAATGTGACCAAATATGATCCAACAATAGCAACTTGCACAATAATATATAGAATTATTGATATTGTATCATATACTATTAAAAAAATAGCATTCATTTAAAATCACTATAAGTGGATATGTTGACACCTAATCATTGGGATTGGGTGAATATTTGTAAATAATCTAAATAGTAAATAATGGAGAATAGGAATATGAAGAGACACTCGGAGGTGAAGCCCAAGAGTCTCTCCCTCCTTGTATATATCCATGAGCAATCTTAATGAAGAAACAAAATTCATTTTGAGGAGTTACCTCTTAGCCTGACAATGGTATCAGAGCCAACTCCATTTTTGGCATCTCTTTCTGCCCTTGTAACTCCCTTCTGCCATTTTTTTTGTAGTCTGTCCTTTGCCCCTCTCCTTTGACAGAAAGTCTGTCCTACCATGCATAATATCTACATGAAAGATAGTGCACATCCCTGGAAAAATTGGTCAAATTGGATGTTGGAGCGGTGAGGTCACAACATTTCAGTCGACCATGCAGCAGAAGCATGGAAAGCATTGACTGGTATGGATGTGATCCTGGCGTTATATGTAAAAAAATAAAATTCAGATTCTAGTAAAGATTGATCAAATGGAATTGTGACTATGTTAATTTTTTTTTTTAGAAAAAAACCCTGAGTTTTTACCTCCGGAGTCTCTCAATCGAGCTTGTAGTATATCTCATGTTTATCGTGTAAACCATGACTGTGTTTATCGTGTACACTATGATTGTGTTAGTATGTACACTGTGACTGTGTTTATCTTGAGCTCCTAGTATACCACTGTGGTTGCGTTGCGTCAAATTAGTATATACACCACCCGATTCTCAAACACTACCATACCTCCCTCCCTCCATATTACATACCCGTCATTAATACCTCCCCGCACTGTTATTACGTCCCCGCTTGTTAATACCTCACCACTCTAGTTTTATGAACGTTGTCCATATACATTATATGAATGATGTTTCTGTTGTCAAATCCACCATACGTTGGTTTTAATACATGCAGTTTTAATATGTAATGTTGGCATGTCATATCACCTCCGTTGTCATATTAATACCTCCCCCACATAATAACTCTATTTTGATATATTAGAGTGCATTTTTTTTACACATATTACTACGAAAAGTGCATTTTTTTTGCCAGCAAAAGATTTTTTTTACGCAGTACACATTTTTAAATGCATTCATTGATTTATATAGTTGGAATAGTTCTCTTTGGCAAAGAGAACTATCCAAAATGGTCACGGAAGATAAAACACACTCTCATTTTCAATTAGTTGTGGAAAGGAGTTTGTGCATGAAAAGGAGATAATGAACCTGCAAAGCCCACCTTAGATAAGGAGATAACCATTTGGGAAACCAAGAACAACAAGGCCTATGCCTTGATTGCAACATCTGTAAATGAAAAGGTGAGTCGCCATATTTCATCATTTTCAAATGCTTTTGAAGCCTTACAAAAGTTGAAGGAACTCTATGACTCACACTCGGAACTTGAAGTTGTCCAATGTGATTAAATTGTTCAGTCTTGAATTGAAAAATGATGACCCATTTGCTTTAGCATCAGAAGTAAGATCTATTATGAATGATATCAAAACCACCGATGTTCAACTAGACATTCCTCTTATAGTTTTTGTGAAGGCATTTTATTCCACTTCTTGAAATTATCTTGAGTCATTGCAAGAAAATGGAAACCTCAAAGAGATTACCTTTGACTCCCTTGTGAAGAAATTTACTGAGAGAGAGATATTTTTGGGAAGAAGATAGCTCCTCAGTCTTCTGGAGAATCTGTGTGTCTTGCACATAGAGAGAATAATCATGCTCAAGATTATTCTAGAGGAAGAGGTGGTCGAAGAGGAAGAGGAAGAGGAAGAAGAAATTTCAGAGGCAGGGAAGACATCCACTCTCAAGGAGAAAAGTCTGATCCTCATTGCATATGTTACAATAGAGATGGACATGATGCATCTACATGTAAGTTGACTTGGGACATAAATGAGCAGGAAAGAAATCAAATCAAAGGTAAAACCAATGACAAAGAGAAAGGTAAAGCACCTGAATCCGCTCACTATGTTGTGGCACATTGTAATATTGGAGTAACTAAAGACTTGTCTAATGCTTCACTTGCTTCTTGGGAAAAAGATTGGTTGCTTGATTCAGGAGAAACTTGCCACATGACTTTTAGAAGATATTTTTTAAGGAATTTACTGACAATGTTGATGGAGTTGTATACTTTGCAAAAAAATCAAAACTCAAGCCATCAGGGCTTGGCACAATGAGTCTCAAATTGGCTGGCTTTCCAAACTTTCTTCTGCATGATGTTTTATATCTCCCACAACTGAGGAGAAACTTGTTGTCCTTGGTCCACATCCCCCAATAAGGACACTCAATTCATATGTTTGATGGCAAGGTTGAGGTCAGAAAAGCATCAGATCACTCACTTGTCATGACGAGGGTAGAAGAAGAAATACATATGAAGCTACAAGGTACCTCTGCTCGTGCATAAAATTTCTCATACAGTTCTCATTATGATGAAGGTACATTTCCATCAAGTCTTTTATGGCATGCTAGATTTGGACACTTGAACTATGACAACCTTCACTTGTTGAAGAAAAATGGTTTTACTGGTTTGCCTACAATTCCTAGGAAACTTAAGCAATGTGATGCTTGTATTCTTGAAAAGCATAGAAAATAATATTTTCATGATTCACATTCTAGAGCACATAGAAAACTTGAACTCATTCATTTAGATTTATGTGGTCCAATGCCTATTCCTCCTGGAAATGGAAATAAATATATGATGACATTTATTGATGACCACACCATAATATGTTGAGTTTATTTATTGAAGAACAAATCTAATGTTTTTCAAACATTCAAGAACTTTCATACATGGATTGAAAATGATGCACAATATCATATGCTCTATTCACACTAATAATGGAAAATAATACACTTCAAATGAATTTGAAAACTATCTTTGCCAACATGGGATCAAACATCAAACAAATTTTCCTTATAATCCCCAACAGAATGGAGTAGCTGAAAGAATTAACAGGACAATCTTAAATATGGTATGTTCCATGATGTTTTTCAAGAATGTAAAATTGATGTTTTAGGTTGATGCAATTATATGTGTTGTGTATGTAAATAATATATGTCCATCTAATGCTATTAGAAACAAGACTCCTTATGAAATGTGGTATCGCCACATTCCTTCGGTAAAGCATCTCAGGGTCTTTGGTTCCACCTGTTATGTCTTGATACCAAAGGAATAGAGAAACAAACTTGGTGCAAGGAGTTGTAAGTGTATCTTATTGGGGTATTCAAATACCTCCAAAGCATACCGTCTCTATGATGAAGTTAATAAGAAGTTTGTTATATCTAGAGATGTAATCTTTCTTAAATCTTCCAAAGCTGATAATGTTGTTGAGCGACAACTTGATTGCTTGGATAGATTCAGACATGTAAAATCATTTCAAGAATTTGAAAATCAGATTCCACATCTGGAAGGGGGGATTCCTATATTGGATCAATTTGTGGAATCTTCTTCTGAAGCACTCTCTCCCCCACATGAAGCTCTAGCCACTGATGATACTTTGAGTGATGTGATTGACATAATCGGGAGACTCAATCTTGATTCAGTCCCAACTCAATCAACTGAGCAACCTCGACCATCTCAGAAAGGTCCTCCAAACTGGCTGAAAAAGACACTTCAAAGTGTTCATCCTGATGAGGTTGGAAAGACAGGAATAAGAAATTCAATTAGGCAAAATAGAGGCGATGTCGACAATTCTGATTCACCTGTTGATAAGGATGTTTCTTATGATTGTGAATTTAATTTGTCTATAGATTTTAAACCAACTTCCTTCAAAGAAGCTACTTCTCATGATGAATGGAAAGAAATGATGCAAAAGGAGTATGATGCCTTAATAAAGAATGACACTTAGAAGTTGGTTGATCCTCCATTGGGAACCAAACCAATTGGCTGCAAGTGGGTCTACAAGGACAAGTATAAAGTTGGTGGCTCACTTGACAAGCATAAAGTCGGGCTTGTAGAAAAAAAAATTTCACATAAGGAAGGGGTCGATTATGAGGAGACTTTTCCCCCCACAACAAAATGGGCTACCATCCTGACACTCTTTGCGTTGGCAGCTCAAAATGGTTGGAAAGTCCATCAAATAGATGTAAAAACAACTTTCTTGAATGTAGATCTGAAAGAGAATGTTTTTATGTCCCATCCAGAAGGATTTGTTGTGAAGGGCCATGAACATAAAGTATGAAAACTTGTGAAATCCTTGTATGGCCTCAAGCAAGCATTGCGAGCTTGGTATGAAAAGTTAACTGAGCATCTTCTGAAAATCAACTTCAACCATTATGATATTAATGATGCAACTTTGTTTGTCAAGAAAGTTGGAAAAACAAATGTATATCTTGTGGTATATGTAGATAATATTTTAATGACAGAGAACAATGAGAGCTACATTGCATCTATAAATAAGGAATTGAGGAAAGGTTTTGAAATGACTGACTTGGGCTATGTTCACTAGTATCTTAGTATTGGAGTAACTCAACATCTAAAGTCTATATTCCTCTCTCAAAAGAAGTAAATTGGAGATTTGATGTACAAGTTTGGCATGGCCAAGTGAAATCCTTTGAATAATCCAATGGAACAAAACTTGAAGCTCACATCCATTGAAGGAAAAGAATTTGAGGATGCAACAAAGTATAGACAACTTGTAGGAAGTCTCAACTACCTGAGTACTACTAGACCGAACATTTCATTTGATGTTGGAATCCTCTCCAGGTTTATTCAAAAGCCTTGTGAGGGACATTGGTCTACTACAAAAAGAGTTCTAAAGTACTTGAAGCGAACCTAAGACTTTAGACTCAAGTATACACAAGTTGGCGACTTCAGCTTGATTGGATACTCTGATTTAGACTTCGATGGAGACAAAGAAACTGGGGTATCTACTTCAGGTTATGCTATGAGTCTTGGATCAGGAGTTTTCTCCCGGAGATCACACAAACAATCAATTCTAGCAGATTTCACAACAGAGGCAAAATATGTGGCAACAACTGAGGCAATAAAAGAAATTGTGTGGCTCAGGAAAATTTTGGAAGATTTGCACGTGAAACAAGTGCATTCAACTCTACTCATGATTGATAACACCTCTGCAATAAAGTTGGCCAAGAACCCAAAGTTCCATGATCGAAAAAAGAACATAAATACAAAATACCATATGATTCGATATCATGTTGAGGCCAAGCCAATCCATCTATGCCATTGTTCCACTAATGAGCAGATTGCAGACATCTTCACCAAAGCACTTGGAAGAGAAAAGTTCGAAAGGTTCAAAATGATGCTTGTAATCACCAACATCCCTTCAGATTAAGGGGGGGAATGTTGACACCTAATCATTGGGATTGGATGAATATTTGTAAATAATGTAAATAGTAAATAATGGAGAATAGGAATATGAAGAGACACCGGGAGGTGAATCCCAAGAGTCTCTCCCTCCTTATATATATCCATGAGAAATCTTAATGAATAAACACAATTCATTTTGAGGAGTTACCTCCTAGCCTGATAGGATATAAGGTATTGAAATTTGAAATATTTAAAATCTATTATCTAGGATTCTACATGTATGTTAAATATAAGTGAAATTGTTCATGGAAGAAGTTTTCAATGACAAGATTCCTACCGTTTATAATGAGTGAAAGATGAAATTCTATAAAAAAATATAATAATGTAATTTTAAGGCTATAGCCAAGCTAGACGTGGTACGAGATCGGTGTATGAGACCCCCTTGTTTGTGGGTCAAGAGATAAGAGACTTGTTTCCCAATAGCAATTTGATTTTTAAAGTTTGCACAAATATATATACTCTACCCCCTTATGGATTTGAACACAACCTTTTAAGACGGAACACATGCTCCTAACCATTAAACCCACTCAAGTTGTACATATATATTGGTCATTTTCCCCATAAAGATGTAATCCAAAAACAAAAGTTGTAATTTGATGATAGCATTACAAATTATGGAAATACATTGCCAATGAAATAGTTGTATTTTTAATTTTTTTTCCTTATAATAAATAGTGCAATAATGTGTTAATAAATTTTAAATCTAGATTACCTTTTAAAATTCAAAATAATAAGTAAAGAGAAAGAGAAGTATTTATATAATTAAAAAAAATCCCATAATAAACAATATTAAAAATATCCAACTTAATAATGGACATTTTTATTAAAAATATTATTTAACATAATTAAAATTTCTTATTTGTAAAAATTAAACATCTTGTAATAAATAAAATAATTTATTTGTCAATTGCATTCATTTTGGATGGTTGAAATGAATGATTTGAATCCTCACCACTTGGGTTTCAATTCTCGTAAATGATATTATTAACTTTGATCTAATGACTTTTAATCTTGATGTTGAAAATGAATGATCACTTTGTCATGTTAAATATAAAAATATTTTCCATGTAAAAAATATATACTAGAAATTGTACTAGATGTTGCAAAGGAAACATCGTAAGGCAATAACATATAGCACTAATTAATGTTTTAGATTATAGCACTAATTAATGCTTCTTTGACAAATGTGGGAAGACGAAAAAATATCAACAAAAGGCAAGGACCATGCTACAATGAAATCTTACTTGCATTTTTCAAAGATAAAACTAGTTTGGCAAGTCCATTCCATTTTCTATTATATAAAAAACAAGCTTACACCACACAGATTAACCAGGTGGCCTCAACTTGCCCCGAGGGGAAACCAAGTCTGTTGGCCACCGGTCAACGTTATAAGCCATCCAAAAATAGAATTGTTTCAGTCTTTCTAGCCAGGCTAGATACGTCTCTATCTCATGTCCAGACACTACATAACTTTAAAAACAAACATTTGCAACAAAAAAATTAAAAGCTAACTGCATAAACCAAAATTATGCATGGAAGGAGTCTAGTCCTTCTGTTCCTCTGAGTCAGATGCGACGGGAGCATAATCTTCAGCAGTAGCCCCTGGCATACCATACAACTCTAGAATGCAAGGGATGTGGTGGTCAATTTTGTCCATCTTGACATCCTGTTTGTGCAGCTGGAAGAGAATTTTCTCCATGTCTTTCTTGTAATTCGGTAGTCCCTCAACTGTCACCGCCATCCCCACAGAAATCTACTCCATCGCCTTACCGAGTAGACTCTTCATTAACCAGTACAAGTAAAGCGTTTTCTTAAACTGTGTGATTCTCCCTCGAGTATTCCCTGGATCCAGAACAAGAGTCCTCCAATTGTCCATCTCTTCCTCTGTCTCACTTTCTTGCTTTACCTCCTCTTCCCATTCTTCCATCAACTTCTGAATGCCAGCATCCATCCCTTCACGGTATGTCCTTGCTACTTCAGTGATGAGATGCTCTACTGATTTACGACCCCTGCGAGTTTCTGACATGCTCGGCCCCTTGTCTGTCTAGGGGGTTGGGCCTCTCCTGCCGCGCCCGTGTCCTCTCGCTGCTCGGGCCATGACCTGTTTGGCAAAACACTGTTGACACCTAGAAGAAGTTAGATTCAAATTTAGACTTTTCTTAACACACCACCTTGCCCAAGCATGATTTTCCTCTCCTCCATACTTCACTACGTATGTACAGGGGTGGCCCAAAGCCCGCAATTCCCAGAGGGGGAGTCTCTGACTCTTACCCCACGACCCGTCATTGTTCCCTTCCCCCTTACTATCGATTATATGCCAGTAATCCCACTCCGTCTCAAGTTGAGCCCACAGGCCCTTCTTGAATTTGGCAGGATGCCTATGGTGGTTCCATATTCTTGCTCCCTCAGCCCGAAGAGAAATGGCTTTGCTTCTCGGGTCCCTTCGGCAAGTTTTCCACTCAGGGTTCGTGGCTTTGCCTTCAATGCCATACAAGTTGCAGATATCCCAACGGTTTCTCTGCAATCTACTGCCGTGGTTGCAACCCATTCCCCCTGCCCTCAGCGTTTCCTCGCCTCTCTCTATAGCCCCGATCCCGTCTTGAATTATAGTGCCTTTATCTAGTTTCCCCTTGGCCTTAATTACAAAATGCAGACCCTCGTAGCCCTGCAGCCCACTTTTTCCCCCCTTGGAGCCATGGTTCTGAACCATTTGGGAGAAGGTATATCTGCAAAACAAGGCCATGGCAAGCAATTTCCTCCCCCATTGCCTCCAACAACATTCAATTCCCCATTGCTTCAGACTCTTACCCCTCCTTTCCCAAGAAGAACCCAAACCAGAACATAGATTTAATGCTGAGGCAAAGCCGAATTACATACTCGGTTTTTGCAGGCATCCGTCCATGACCAAGGTTCCTCCTGCGCCATCGATATTCCACTACTCTATATCGCCACCCTTCTCCAAAGCCTTTCCCTCCTGCACTACACGTCGAATGTCCTTGCCTACTCCACCACCCTGCCTTATTTCCTTCCTCGCCACCTTGCCCACTTTCCCAATAGGCATTCATGTCGAAGGACACCACACCCCTGCCTTGAGCATGTGGGGGGGCAGTGGTAATTAGTGCCCATGTACTACGCATATCTGCACCTAGCCTGGCGTGACTGACGATGACTCGCATCCCGATCGGGGTTTTTTATTAGATTTAATTTAGTTATTTTTTTACATTAAATAATCTAAGTGGTTGAAAAATAGATGTTAAGAGTACTAATAACAATAATAAATCTGTTGATAAGAAAACTAATCAATGAAGTAAAATAATTATTAATAAAAAATAATGTTTATTAAATAATAATAAAGCTATATATATTAATAATAATTTTTTTTAAACATTAAAGTATTAATATATATATTTTAAAATTATGTAAAATATATATGAAGATTTGAAGTTTAAAAATGATCTTAGAATATGTTTATCAATGGTAGTTGATTTTATTATTATGATGATTTTTCTTTTAAATTTTAAATGTTTCAAAATTACAAAAGGGTTTCTCTCTCCTTTGACTGGGTTTGACTAAATTGTTTTGGGTTGACTTTTACTCTTTTGGAAGGCCAAATTGGACTGCTACTACCCGAGCTGCTTAGAGGATATTTTGGGGTAGCTTTGACCACTATTGACTTTCTGGTTAGGCTTGCATTAACTGCTAGTGTGACTGTTGATTTGGCATATCTATTTTGGGCTTGCATTTATGACATTTGTACTCTCTCTCTGCTGAACTATTGAATAATAATAAGAAGATTTGATCAAAGGGTTTCCCCACATTGGGGTTTGTCCTTGGCATTCACCACATCTTTTGTCCTCTTTTCTTGACCTGTTTTCTGCATATGATTTTATGTATCTGCATTTACTATCAATGTTTATAAGTTAATGTGATTTCTACTTGATATAATTGAAAATTGTCATTGGGCTGCTAAAGGAACATTGAAGTAAATTGTGCTTAAGCGTAGAACATAGCATTGTTATAAAAAATTAACAAAAGTGAACCTCATAAAAAAGTTTATATATTTATAGAGTAAAATTCAATATGAGAAAGAGATTGTAAGAATGAATTCTAAACCATTCAATAAACTCCACCAACAGGAAGCATGCTTATCTAAGGGTGCTAAATGTTTACTAAAATATGATACATGCCAATCGGCGAGAAGCCACAAGGATGTGGGATTGGAAGAACATTTCATTAAAATACTCCCAAAATTTTAATAGTCCAACTTATGGCATTTATAGATAGGATATTGGGAGATATTGATTTTCCAATATTTTGAATTTTAAGAACGATTATAGGATCATAATAATGATTGGATCTCTGGCATTGATTTTCTTCCTTTGCTGCTTGATTTTCTTTTTCATTTCTTCATTTGATTCCTCCTTTAATGTATGTTGAATAGAAAATTTCAAGAATTTGCATCACATTTTTCACTTTGAAATTTTATATGTTCTTGCATTTTTCCATACTTTCATGTGTTCCTACAATTTTCCATACTTTCAGCACTTTTATTAGATGCAATATTTTTAGTATATATTAGGTTCCATAAAAAAAATTCTCAGTAACTCTAACATCAACTAAATTGTTTATTTACTTACAAATGAATAGAAAAGGTGAGAAAGTGAGTGTATTGATTTAAATCCTACAAAGAAGTGGGATACTTGTTTGGAAAACAATGAAAACAAGTGTATCAATCTCACCAGGTAAAACCCAACAAAATTCCACATGAGACTAACGTTCATGCCAACAATGGAGAAATTGGCACAGATCACAAATTTCCCAAGCTCAGAGAAAGGTAAATGGGAAGGTTGGATATAACCCATACAACAAAGAATAATTGTCATCAGTGTGATCATTCCAAAATGTAAGCATTTCAATCTAGTAGTTGCATAGAAAGAAAACAAGAACTCCACTTCAGAGATCAAGGAATTCACTCATCTAACACATATTCTTCCCATTCCCCCAAATTATGAGTAGTGTTGTGACCTAGAATAGAAATAAATATAAATCACTCAAACTCCCTCCTCTCTCTCACAGAATTGTATATGTATCATAAGTCTGCATCAAATAAAAGGTTTTGAGCTTAATGCTTTGTACATAAAACAAGTGAAAAATCAAATAAAATCATCTAACTAGAGAATAAATATCAATAAACTCTGAAATTAGAAATGATTTAATCTGGTAAAATTAAATAACAGGGGATTTACAGGATGAGAGACTGACCAAAAGTGAAGCCATATCAAAGCCATGAGACCTTTGTTTACCATAATAATCCCAACAGATGTGTTGACATTGAAGATGCATGCTACCACATCAAGGGTTGCCTTGCGGTCTTCCTTGCTTGTAGGTGTCATGCCTACCTAACCTCTAAAATTACACGCAGATCCAATTACACTTCAAGAACCCCGACTCTCCATTCGTCCAAGATGGACCACAATATGTTATATTCAACAAAACTGATTGCACATTTTGTCTTATTTTTAAAAAATAATATAAGTATATCGTTTTCAGAAACCAAAAGACGATAGATTTGAATTTCAAGAAACAAAATTGTAGCAGATAAGAGAAAAACTTTGCTTGTGCCTCCGATAAGTTTATTCTTCAGTAAAGGCAACCAACAATACATTAAAACTATGATAAAAATGATTATAAAGACTTGAATTTTTGAAAGAAAACTCTTGCTTCAAGAACCTCAACTCTCCATTCATCTAATAGATAACGAAAATGAAAAGGAGAGTTTTAATAAACCATATGCCTACATCTTGAGACCGTTCCTTCCAACCACCTTCACTTGGGATGATCTAATGGTTGAACATCCTCCAATTGTTTAACATATAGTTCAAAAGGGAAGAGTGATCCAAAGGGGCAGAATGATGATAGGTGGGTGGGAGGGAAGTTCTTCTGAAAGGAAACGCCTTACGCCGTAATAATTAATTATACATAAATCATTAAATGTTATGACCTAATAATTGATTATACATAAATCATTAAATGTAAATAGATAACAACATTACATTATAATTGTGTTTTGACTATGAGGACTTCATCAGATCTAAAATATGTGTATATAATAGCCTACATTATTATTATTATATTATTTATGGATAATATAATAATAATAATTTAATTTCAGAGTAACAATCAAGACAAACATTAAATTCACTAAATGGTTATGTTATTAGCCAATAAAAAGAATAAATATTGAATTTTTTTCCTTCATTAAAAATATTATTCAAATTATATAAATAAATTAAAATTTATTTTTATAAATAAAAATGTGTATTATTAATATTAATAAGAGAATTTATAAAATAAAAGATTTAAATGTTATTAATTTTTAATTACAAAATTATATTTTTAAAAATTTTAATAATTAATTTTTAATTAAAGTAAAGTAATATAATATTTTAAAAATTGATAAAAATATATTTGAATTTTTGAAGTTTAAAAATGATCCTAGAATATAGTATGATATCATTTTTTGGGACTCAGTTGCATTAAGTAAGTCATTCATCTACGACCATTTCCATGAGAGGTAGTCGTAACTCATTAATTTCTCATGATTTTTTAATAGTCCACTTAGCACTCATTGCATTAGGTTTCCATGAGAGGTAGTCGTAGCTGACTAATTTCTCATGATTTTTTAATAGTCCATTTAGTACTCATTGCATTCGGTGATGCTCACCCCGTAGTCGTAACTAACTAATTTCTCATGATTTTTGAATAGTCCACTTAGCACTCATTGCATTGGGTGATGCTCATAGGGGTGAAGAAGTGGGATTGAAACTAGCGAAATAAATCACATAGCGTCAATCATCACTTCCGGGGCTTGCACCCGGTAACCAGGACTTCCCGGGAGGTCACCCATCCCAGATCACCTTTTGCTCAAGTGCGCTTAACTGTGGAGTTTTCCCCACAAGCAATCCCACTTAGCTTGCTACCCCATTTGCAAAACCTTAGCAAGTATTGTGCGTCATGAACCATTCAAGTAGAGTTCCCTTCACTCTTTTGAATTAAGTATTGGGGTTTTCGCAGTGCATTATATTAGATATCATTTTTTGGGACTCAACTGCATTAAGTAAGACATTCATCTACGACCATAGTTAAGTAGCAAGCTAAGTGGGCTTGATTGTGGGCTACTGCTCCCATGCATTGAAGTATTTAATAAGGTCCATAAAGTTTTGGAGCTAATTTTTGGCAGCCCTTTTCTTTGAGCGGTGTTTTCTTATATGGTTGCAGCTGCAAGAATACATGATCCCCTTCTTGAAATGTGTGCTTTGAACGATGTTGGTCTACTTGTTGCTTCATTCGATTCTAAGCTTGATGGAGATTATATTTGAGATAGGTTATCATGGCTTCACGGTTCTATAGGAGTTGATCCATTGCTTGCACCTTAGAGCATCAAGGGAGATAGGAAATAGGTGAAGGTGGGAGTTGTCCATACGCTACTTCATTTGGAGTCATCTTGGTGGCTACACAATAGTTAGTATTATACCATCATTCAGCTAAAGGGAGCCACTGTACCCATTGATGTTGCTTTTTTGAAGTGAAGCACCTTAGGTATGTCTCCAAACATTTGTTGACTACTTTAGTTTGACCATTAGTTTGGGGATGATAGCAAGTACTTAGTTTGAGTTGGGTTCCTTATAGCTTTAAAAGTTCTTGCCAAAAGTTATTGGTGAAAGTCGGGTTACGATCAGACACAATGGAAGCGGGCATACCATGTAGTTTGAAGATCTGGTCTATGAAAGCTTGAGCCACCAAAGTGCGGGTAAATGGGTGGCGGAGAGCTTAAAAATGAGCATATTTAGAAAGTCTGTCCACAACCACCATGATGATTGATTTGTTGCTTGACTTCGGGAGACCAATAATGAAATCCATAGAAACATCCGTCCAGACGGAGGCAGGGATTGGCAATGGTTGTAAGGTGCCTGATAACTTCATTGTTTCTCCTTTGTGGCATTGACACACATCACATTCAGCTACAAAAGTAAGAATGTTAGTTTTCATGCCTGTCTAAAAAAAAGAACGACGAGTGTGAGCATAAGTCTTCTGAAAGCCTGCATGTCCTGCAATGGGAGATGAGTGCAAATCTACTGAAATGTGCGTTTTGAGGGTGGATTTCGGCAATATAACTACTCTATCCTTGTAGTGAAGAATCTCATCCTTCCAAGAGTAGCCAACTGAGGAATTAGGATCTGCTCTCAAGTTATTAATGAGTTGGGAGAGAGAGGGGTGAGAAAACCATTCCTTGCGGGCTTCTTCAATCCAATCTGGGATGGGAAGAGAGATTGATAACAGGGTGATTTCATCCTCAAATTGGCATGATAAAGCATCCATTACTACATTGTCACACCCTTTCTTGTAAATTATCTCATAATCATATCCCAACATTTTTGCCAACCATTTATTTTGTTGGGGTGAGGATAGACATTTCTCCAAAAAATATTTGAAGCTTTGATGGTTTGTGCGGATTTGGAAACGCTGCCCCAATAAGTATGGTTGCTAGGTATGTACTGCATGTAATATGGCCATCATCTCCCTCTCATAGGTAGATTGTCCCAAATGTTTCCCAGTCAATTGTTGGCTGGTGAAAGCCAAGAGTCGACCTTCCTGCATCAAGACAACACCAATACCAATACCTACAGCATCACATTCAATCACAAAATATTTGGTGAAGTCAGGTAGTGCCAATACGGGAGTGGAACACATGGCCTGTTTGAGAGCCATAAACGCCTGTTGTGCTGCATCAATGCAGAGGAATGAAGTTTTCTTGAGAAGGTTAGTGAGGGGTCTAGCAATGTGACCATAATTGTGGACAAATTTGCGATAGTAGCTGATGAGACCCAAGAATCCCCTCAAATTCTTCAAGGTTTTCCGTTGGGGCCAATCTTGCATTGCCTGTATCTTTTTGGGATCCACCTAGACACCTTCACGACGCACAATGTGTCCCAAATACATTGAGTTGGTTGGGTGATTTTCAGTCATCTTCCAGAACCAGAGACATATCTTAGATTGTCAGGCTGCTCTGAGAAGGAACCAAAGCTGTCTTCGGGTCTGCATAGATAGTTTTGAGACTCGCATGGATTGCCTAGAATCTTACATCCACAAAGCCTTTCATCCTCCAGAAAATGTTTCCCAAGCAGTAAAGGTTGACCCCACTCCTCCTCCTTAGTTGCTCGAATGATTACTAGTTGTTTATACTTTTTGGGTAAATTTATGGGTAAATTTTGCTCATGGAGGACTATGGATGTAATGAGGTCTTGTTTTGTAAAGTTTCTCTCTCTTTTGTTTTGTTTGTATCTGAAGGCCAACAAATCCAGTCAGAGTGAGGCCAATTTTGCACTCTTTCATAACTCCTCGTGATGTAATATTCTTATGATATAATGAAAAAATATTGACTTACCAAAAAAAAATGTTAAGAATTGAATTTTGATTAGTTTATATAATTTTTATGTTTAATATGAAATAGACGTTGTAACAATATATTATATGGGATATTGTAGTGAAATGTTAAACAATAAGTAATAATACATAATATAGGTTAGTTTAAAAAGTAATAAAAATATAAGTAATTCAATTAAATTTATTATTTTAGAAATTTGTTTTTATTAATAAATTTATAAAAAATAACAAGTGTAATATGTAGAGTTATTGCCTACTATATATTTTTTTATGAAAAAGTTATTGATATCAAAAGTTATTGTAATTAGGATAAAAATAATAATACTACTATGTAAAAATTATTTATATTTATAGCAAATTTTTAGCATATTTTTCTACATATATTATTATGCAAAGTCACTTTTATAACTACTATGTTAAATGAAATGAGAGGCAAATGAATATTATTATGAAACTTATTTAGAATATATCATAATTAATATTTTTTAAAGATTTTAAATAGATGGTTTATATTTTAAAAAACATATTGAAAGTTGACTATTCAAACATATGAATTATTTTATTATCGAATTAAAAAAATATTTTATTATAACCAATGTATAATTTAATTAAGTTTTAAAAAGATATAAAGA